>CABHPR010147895.1:0-23365 GCA_902168415.1 Peromyscus melanophrys | reverse complement strand
ACAACCCGCAAGCACCACTGGTAAGAGGCCGCCGCCGTTTGCAGGGAAGCAGGGGCTCGAGCTGTGCCGTCACCTCCGTTCTCGTCCACGACGAGCCCGTCAGGGCCTGAGCCGCTCCTGGGCAGAAGTTAACCAAACAGGAGGAGGAGGTGGTAGAAGTGAGCAGGATCCACTGTGAAGGGAGAATAGGGAAGCAGGAGCAGCCAGACGTGTGGCTTCCCCAGGTGCTAAGGCTCCATCACTGCCTCACAGGGTGTAAGGACTAGACGGTAGTCTTAGCAGGGTGGGGCAGCCTGTGGTCTTGCTGCTTGCTTTAGCTTAGCTACCAGTTGGTATTTTGTTGAGAACTAAATATTATATGGGACTTGGTGTGATTTGGCTGGCAGTTGGCAGAGTTGGCCACAGATGCCAGTCAGAGACGGGCTTCGCTGGCCATTTGGGAAGAGTCTGCTTTTCCGTGCTCCTCACACTTCTTTCTTTGCCTCCACAGCCGTCACTGCGGCCGTCTTCTCTGCCATAGATGCTCAACCAAGGAGGTTCCTATTATAAAGTTTGACCTGAACAAGCCTGTGCGCGTTTGCAACATTTGCTTTGACGTACTGACTCTGGGTGGAGTCTCTTAGTGAGCCCCGAGGAGGGTCCAGGCCTGCATCCCCTGGTACCTCCCCCAGCAGCTGCTCTACTCACCAGCCTGCCTCCTACCCAGAGCAAGAGCTGGCAGTTGTCTTCCTGTGGCAGAAGACTGGAACAATTGCAGACCATGGTGTGATCCCATTTCAGATGATTCTGTATGACTGTGTCAAACTGTGGTCTGTTGCACTAGATGTCTCACTGGTTGGCCCAGGCCACTGTAGCCTGGGTGACCCGTGTGATAGGCATCGGCTAGCAGCACATAAGGACACTTGGAGTCAATGTTCCCTTCCGATAGTATAGCGTCCATCTCGGAGAATTCACAGTCTTCCTGCCTGGGCTGACTCAGAGGCAGAGCCTGACAGAGTAGAGAGCAGCTGCCACACAGAGCTCATTACTCTAGGGTGGTGGCTCCTCTACGTGGCTATGGCCTTTAATGCACAGTGTTTTCATAAAGATAATAGGAACCTCTTGCCCTCAAGTCTTCTCTTTCTTTTTTTAGCTAAGCTGTATTTTTTAGTGAGCTGCCCCTTTTAAAAAGGTGAAATCTTTCTAAACAGGGTTCAAAGATGAGAGCTGAAAAATTGTGGCCTTAACAACCGAAAGCTTTACCAATGTTGATACTGCTGGGTGTCAGAGTGCAGTGGCAGCTTGACACCTAGCAGCTGTCTCATTCTCTCGTCTTGCTGCGTCCTGTCTGTGGAGTCCTCAGTCGCTGCCACTTGAGTGGTAGAAGAAATGCACTTTGACTGTGCTGCACTTTTTCTAAAGCTGCATCACTGGTGAATCCAACTCAGAAACCCTTCACAACCCTTCTATAGTGGCTCTGACGGCCAGCTCGGACTAAACCTCAGCACACGCTGACCTTAAAGGGAAAGCTGCCAAGAAGGAGGAACTCCTACTGATGAGAAAGATGGGTGTGACTTCAGTCCAGGTCCTCTCTCTCCCTGACACATCCTTCCTGCTAAAAGCTTGCCGTGCATGCTGAGTGCTGCTGCGGCCAGTTCTGAGTAGTGCCCTGCCCATCAGAGCCAGCAGCCAAGGCCCTGGCCAGACTATGAGCAGCCTGTTTTGGAAGTCTGGCTGAAATGTGGAGCAACGCTTTGAAGCACAGGGCGTTGGTTCCTCCTGCTGCCTGTATTAACCCTGGGATGCTGGGCCTCTTTCTTTTTAATGTTTGGCCAGTGTTTTGGGTTGTTTCTGGTTTGGAATTTAATTTTTTTTTCAATTTTATTATAGTGCACACTGAAGGAGAAAGTTCTACCACTTTTTTTTTTTAAAGAAACAAAAACACAACTACTCTGAGATGAACACTAGTTATACTCAGAGATTAACAATGTCAATCACACACACTGATCTTTTTGAGACATTTGATAGCCCCCCATTATTTGCATTAATGGAGTACGGATGTATGAATAAAAGGGACTTCTTTTGGCATCGCTTTCTTTCTTGGATAGTGGTATGTCCTCCATTCTGTAGAGTTAGACTTTTTAACTGCCTACATACATAGAAACCAGTGTGCTACTTCCTGAAAATACTTGTGTGATTTATATGTTTAATATTAGCTTGTATGCAAGAGTTGAAAGGAAGAGTTACTTGGAGGAGTGCCACTGTCCCCCAGCCTGTGACTTACTTCATAGGGAATTTTTATAGAAATATTTAGCCAGTCTTGGCCAACAGCTATATGAAGGAAGCATGCGGTCTGTTTCCAATTTATTGTTGCCTAAAAGGGATCACAGAGACCTAGAATTTAGTTGGTACCATGATTTTTGAATGAGAAAGGTAATTATGATTCTGCTATGAACCGAGGTGGCTGGTACACATAAACTTGTTTTTTCATGATCACCGTGGAGAGGGGAAAATAGGAAATCAGGATGAAGCTGACCGTTTTGTCCTTGCCCTACAACACCAGTTTCAGTAACAGTTTTGCCTATAACTGTACTTAAAACCTGAAGATCATGCCCCAAAATATGTGGGTTTAAGCTTCTGTTCCTTCAGAGGTCAACATAGTGACCAGCTCTGGCGGAAAGAGGCTGTGTGACTTGGGCATCGGTCCCCATGCTGTAGACATGGCTCAGGCATCCTTCCACAGCCCGGCCATGCCATGCTCCCTGCCCTGCACTCCTACTGTACACTGCCCTGGCCAGGACCAGACTTACTGTGTAGCTCTCCTGTGCTCTCTCCATGCTGACCAGACTTCAAATGAAACTGCTTAGCTGTTCTTGTTCAGTCTTAATCAGTACCTTGATAACTTGCAGCAAAACTTCATTTTATTAATTCAAAAAGTTGCCAGTTGTGAATGAGCACAGCAGGAAGAATCAACGCCACTGAAACACAATTGCTGCATCAGTTGGCACTGCTGTGCTTGCCTAACTGTTTAACTGCCTCTTACGCATCTCTAGTCTTACTGTGTACTGCATCATTAGGGCTTTTTGTTTTTTTAAAGACAGGTACAAACCATGTGCTGAAACTAGTTTGCTATGATCCTCTAACAGTGATGTCCCACCAGCTTAAGTGCCTACACTGAGGACTCCCTTGTTTCCAGTTGTCTTTTCACTGGTGTCTCACTCAGTGATGTGTTACAACACTAGTTCTGGGCCTATTCCACCCCCAAAACCAATTCAGTCAAGGCTGAATATTAGACTGCTTAGTTCACCTGCCATATTCTCTCCAAGGAGTGGGGTCCACATGATGTTTTTATCCTCTACCTCAGAGCCCTGAGTTGTTTCTGACTACCTGTCAGCTTCCTCCTTTTCCTTGAATGGGTCTTTCAGGGAACTGGGTGTGTGGTCTCACTGCCCTTCCCAAGTCGTGCCTGCCCCCCATACTCAGCTGTTCCAGCCCTAGGCTTGTTCGCAGACAAGGGGTGGAGGGCAAAGCTTCCATCTAGGATTTCCTTACCTGGAGAAAAAAAACTTGGCTGAACTGCCAAATACTTAGGCCTGAGAGGCAGCAATAGCATCATGTACAAGTAAATGTATGCCTCCCTCACAAACACTGGCTTCCTTCAGGTCCAGCCCCCTAGAGCCACCTGAAGCCAAAGAGTTCCCTTGCCAGCCCAACAGATGAAGCAGCTCAGCAAAGGCCTCTGAGCCATGCTCACTACAGAACTGATCTAATGAGAACCTGAGTGTGTGACTGGTTAACTAAATAGTTAAATTCCCAATGTCAAAGATGCCTTAAAGACTTTCTCTGGAGGATCACTGCCTATACAGTTCCTCTTTTGTGTGGCATAAATAATATATTAACTGTTACAACCGACAGCATTGGTTTTCTATAGCAAGGGATTCTGGGGACGGCTGGACTTACTGACTTGCCTGTTTGGGAGCCGTGTGGAGCTGGGTGTTCTGTGACATCCTTGTAGGACCAAGGACAAGGCGGCAGCTGGGCCTTTAAAACTGCAGGCACATGTTTGGATAGATCACTTTGGCTTCCAAACCACTCTGGTGGTGCTCAGTGTGGGAATGACAGCATCATCTGGGACCATGGCGCTTAGCAGCATTGTTTCTTTGGAGTCTGTGTAATGGAATGTATTTTTCAAATATTGATATTTTCATTTTCTGTAATAATTCCTTATAATAAAAATGAGGCAAAATTATTGAATCTTAAGTGGAAGCTTTAATTAAAGACATTTATGTTATAGCTACTTCTAACCCAGAGGTACCAATGAACATTAAAAAAAAAATTCTAAAAAAATTGAGCCAGGCAGTGGTGGTACACACTTGTTATCACAGAGGCAGGGGGATCTTTGTGAGTTTGTGGCTAGCCTGGTCTGCAGAGCTAGTTCCAGGACAGCCAGAGCTACACAGACAAACCCTGTTTCAAAGAACTAAAGATATGAGGGCTGGAGAGTTGGCTCAGTAGTTAAAAGCAATTGTTACAAAAGACTTGGGTTCCATTCCCAGCACCCACATGGAAACTTACAACCTCAAGCATCAGGCATACATGTGATACACAGATAAAAATGCAGGCAAAGTACTCAAAGTAATAAAAAGAATATAAAATATTTAAAAAATTGATACGTGAACAAACGTCTTGAACAGCTACCCTTTACATTTCAGATTCTCTGTTTTATGTGACACATATTGGCAGCTGTCACAAAGTAAGTGTTTTGTGTAGAGTGAGCAGCTGCTGCGCTCTCTCCCTGCCTCCCAAGTGCAAGTTTCCGTGATGCATGTGAGTGCTGATGGAGTTTCAGCTGTCTGGCCCATGGAAGTTGTCCAGAGAATCCTGGACTCCATTATTCCATTATTTCATAAGGAATCACCCATGATGAGCTTACCACTGGCCAATATGAAGAAAAAGGGGGTGGGGGCTGGCACTGTGGGCTTCAGAGAATGTCAAGGAAGGTCTAGGGGCCTGCAGATTAAAATCTGGTCCATGAAACTGTTTAACTCTAGCACAAAAAAAATTCTGGGGAACAGGTCTTCTTGATACTTCCTTGGACGAACGTGTTCTTTTCTCTAGCCCACTTTCCTTTTGATTGCCCACCTAGACTCAGACTAGCTGTGTGATCTAGCTCATTCTGTAGCGGCTTCTTATGAACTTGGATGTCGCACCCCCTTTAATCCCAGCACTCAGGAACCAGGCTCAGGGGCTGTCTAGAATTCAGAACAAGGTCCTTGATTAGTTCACTGTGAGTTCCTGCCCTGGGAGTGCAAACATAATGCTTATGGTCCACGAATGTATGAATCAGTCCAGTGTGTCCAGTGTGAGGCTGACAGGATTCATCATTCAAGCCCATGAGGGTAGAACCTTTTGTGGGGGTGGGGGTGGGGATGGTGCAGGGTCTCACTGTAGCCCTGGACTGTTGGGAACTTGCTATTTAGACCAAGCTAGTCTCAAAGATCTGCCTGTCTCTGCCTCTAGGATTCAAGGGTTGCACCACCATGCCCACAAGAGTTGAGCAACCAAGTGCTGGTGGAGAGCTGGGCAAAAGTTGAAATCTACTCTGTGGGAAATCTACTCTATGGCTAATGAAGGTACTCAGGCAGGGCCTGTGTAGACAGGACTGTTGAAGAATAAACAGGAGACTAATGGAGTGAGGGAGAGAGATTCCCCAGAAGGAAGGGTTTGCATGTAGGGATTACATAGAGCAAGACTGGAGAGCAGGACACATAGGGAAGGAATAGCTGCCAGACAGGCAATGCAGGGGACCCTCTGCCACAGTGCTGCATGTGATCCTCAAAGATCCTCCCCCATAGAGCCCCTGTGTACTAGGTGGTTTTGTGTGTCAGCCTGACACAAGCTAGAGTCATCAGAGGGGAAGGAGCCTCAGCTGAGGAAATGCTTCCTTGAGATTCAGCTCTAAGGCATTTCCTCATTTGGTGATCAGTAGGGGAGGGTTCAGCCCATGGTGAGTGGTTCCATCCCTGGGCTTCTGGTCCTCAGTTATATAAGAAAGTGAGCTGAGCAAGCCAGTAAGCAGCTCCCCTCCATGGCCTCTGCATCAGCTCCTGCCTCCAGGATCTTGCTCTGTTTGAGTTCCTGTCCTGACTTCCTTCAGTGATAAAAAAAAACAATGCTGAAGTGTAAGCAAAATAAACCCTTTCCTCCCCAACTTGCCTTTTGGTCATGGTGTTTCTCACTCTGGGAGGTTTAAGTGGGGACTACCCTGATCATCATGAAGAAAGATGACCTACCACAGCAGGGAAGCCAGTGGAATAGCAAGATCTGCCAGCCTAAAAACAGACCACAAGGAGGAGAGAGAAAGAGGAAGAGCTAGCAGACAGGACTCAAGGGTGCAGACAGAGCCAGGAGGCAGGAGTTCCGACCACCTGCCAGGCTTCTCCCAGGGGCAGAGTAGGGATGGGGGTAGTGGTCATATGGTGTCCTGACCAAAACCAACTTGGGGAGGAAAGAATTTATTTTATCTTACACTTCCAGGTAACAGTTCACCACTGAGGGAAATCAACAGGAGCCAATGAAGCAGAAACTATGGAGCAATGCTGCTAGCTGACTTGCTCGGCTGACACCTTTTCTTACTGTGTAGCCCTGGCTGTCCTGGAACTCATTCTTTTTTTTTTTTTTTTCTTTATTTTATTTTATAATTTAATTTTACATATCAGCCATGGATTCCCTTGTTCTCCCCGCTCCTGCCCCACGGAACTCATTCTTGTAGAATGGATCCATCTGCCTCTGCTGGGATTAAAAGTGTGAGCCTCGATGCCTGGCTTCAGCTACCTTTCTTGTACAACCAGGCCCACCTGCTCAGGGGTGACACAGCCCACAGCAGACTGGTGCGCACCCCCGCCATGTGCCTTCAATTAGCAATTTAAAAAAAATACTGAGAAACCCTGTCTTGAAAAACAAAAACAAACAAAACAAAACAAAACAAAACAAAATACCTAGTCCTCATGTGCACACACAGGGATATAAAGGGATCAGTCATGGTGCTTCTTCATGCTTTTAATCCCAGCACTTGGGAGGCAGAGGCAGATGGAATCTCTATGAGTTTGAGGCCAGCCTGGTCACACAGAAAGTTCCAGGGCAGCCAGGGCTACATAGAGAAACATTGCTTTTTGTTTGTCTATTTGTTTTTTAAGAACAAGTGAAAGAAAGAAAATGCCTCACAGACATGCCACAGGCTAATGTGATCTGGGCAATTCTTCAGTTGAGATTCTCTTTCCAGGTGACTCTTAAGTTTGTGTCAAGTTGACAGCTGAAGCTAACTATGACATCTGGTGACAGAGAGGATGAAGGCATTAGCAATGTAGGGTTTGTAGGGCTGGGGGGATGATTCAGTTGATAAAGTACTTGCCATACAAGCAGAAGGCCTGGAGTTTGATCTCTGTAAAAAGCCAGTCATGATGACAGACACCTGGAGCCTAGCACTGGGAAGGAAGTGACAGATTCCTGGAACTTGCTGACCAGCTAGTCTTGTCAAATAAGAGTTACAGGTTCAGTGAGAGACCTTGTCTTATAGAAGGTGGAGAGAAATACAGGAAGACATCTAACATCACATTTCACCGATATATGCACACACAGACATCATGTACGCTAAAGAACAAAGGCAACGTGGGATTTGCAGTGCCTCCAGAAAGAGCTCACAGACTTTGTTATTACCAAGCCCTTTGGATTGGAGATACTGCCTAGCAGTGTACTGCCTGAAGTAGGAGAAAGAAAAGCCAAGGAGAAGGTTCCGGGGGATGAAGCTTTCAGAGACGTGGAAGAGCTTTGGTGGGATCAGTGCAGTAAGTGAGGGCTTTATGGGGACCTTGCAGGACATCATGGTCAATAGTCAAGATAAATGAAGATCAAGGACCTAGGGATGTAGCTCAGTTGGTAATGTGCTTGCCTAGCATGCATACAACTCTGGTTCAATCCCTAGTACTATATAAACTGGGCATGGTACCACATGCCTACCTACCGAGTTCAAGGCTAGCCTGGATACATGAATCCTGTCTCAAAAAGCCAAATAAATTTTTAAAAAGTAGCAGAGATCAAAATAGGTAAGAATTAGCAAGGTATAGTGCCATAGGCCTTTAATCCCAACACTCGAGAGGCAGAGGCAGATGGATCCCTGTGAGTTCCATGTCAGGACAGCCAGAGCTCCAGGAGACCCTGTCTCAAAAAGGGAACCGAGCAAAGATAACAAAGACAGGTGAGAACAGACCCCTGCCGAGTAGGCAGGGGAGTTCTGCAGGGAATGAGCTGAGAAACCTGGGGCAGAAGCCCTTCAACATGTGGGGTAGTTACAGAAACTTCTGGTGAGGGGGAGGGACAACGTTTCACTAATGATAGGGAAGTGAGCTGTTTAATGCACACTCGGGCAGGGGGAATCTGCATGTGCTCCATCTGTGTGAGCAAAAGCTTTCCTATCCCAGAATCAGCCCATCCCAGTTTATTATCACATCTCACTGTACCAGCCCAGCTCTGATGGAGTCAGTAAATTCAAGTTTGCCAGCTGGGCGGTGGGGCACACCTTTAATCCCAGCACTCAGGAGGCAGAGGCAGTTGAATCTCTGTGAGTTTGAGGCCAGCCTGGTCTACAACGTGAGTTCCAGGACAGCTAGAGCTGTAACACAGAGAAACCCTGTCTTGAAAAACAAAAACAAAAAAAACAAAACAAAAAAATTCAAGTTTGCCTTGGAGTAGGTTTTAGAAATGTCACAAAAGTCAGACAATGGGAACTCAGTCAGTTACCTTGTGACTTAGAACAGTTACCTCGATTCTGCAAGATTTGAGGCTTCTTGGGAAATGCCTGCTTCTCTGCTGAGAGCCACAGTCTTGTTCTGCTACTACTCCAAGTCTCAGCAGGACTGGCATGATAGGCAGAGCCCAAGCTCTGATTAGGGCAGCAATGAGTCCATGGGAAGTCCCTTGCTGGAGCTCACAGACTTTATCCAGGCAGTTCTACGTTGATCACACTGTGTTCATGAATGACAGCGGGCTCTGAAGGAAGATGACAGGGGGCCAAGGTTCCAAACAGTGTCAAAACAAACTGACCATACCAGGTAGGTTATCATGCTCCTGTCTCAGCCAACAGAATTGTGACACACATTTGCAGAGTGAGGGTGGAGTCTTTGACCCTCCTATTTTCCTGCCAGGAGCCTCCTAGAGCATAAATATTAAGGGCTTTCTGGAGATCTAGGGAAGGTTCTCCATGTGTCATCAACATACAGGATACCATCTTAGGGTGGGAAGGAACACTCGATGGCCAGAGGTGAGCAGCCTGGGTATTCTTCCAAGTTGGGGTTGTCCAAGTCCCCACGATTTAAGTGTCTAGGGTTGTCTTGCTGGTCACTAGAGGGGCCAGTTGTTCTCACACACACACAGTGGGGCTCCTTGGCCCCTGGCTTATACAGCTTCCTGGGGACACCAGTCCAGTCTCTGTTCACACCTCCACTAGGAAAAAGGGAAAGAAGACTTCTTAAAAGCATGAATTCACAAGCCCCCAGGACAAGAGGAGGGCTTGCAGGGTGTTATGAAAAGAAGCAGCCCTTCATTCCACTTCCTATCTCAAGCTGGCTACAAGCTCTCCTGTTTCTCAGGCTTTCCACACACAATGCTAATACTCCCGTCTCCAGGAGGAAGCCAGCTCCCGTGTCCCTTTCACTGGGCCCTTGCCCCACTCCCTTTTCTTTCCCAAGCAGCAGCAGTGCCACTTCCCTGAGCTGGTGCTAGTGACTGAGAGGTCTCCCTGACAAGCCAGTGAGCAGCCCTGGTCCTCTGTCCTTCCCATCCATGCTGAGCAGCATCTTCGTCTTTGGGCTTGAACTTGGGAGGGTGGGCTTTGATTTTAGTGTGGCAGCAAGCTGTGCTGGAGACTGCTGGGTTTCAGGGAAGGAGGATTCCACTCTGGCCCAGCATACCATAGCAACCTCCTGTCTTGGGCAGAAGAACCTAACTTACTTCAGGGTACTGCATTTGATAGTTGGCAGACTCAGAGGCCTTGCTGAAGGAAAGTGACAGTTATGAAACTGACCCTGGGCTCCAGTGCTCGGGACCAGGATCACAGGTTGCTAGAGGAACTGGCACTGTTAGAAACCATTTTACTTGTATCTTATCCATGAGCAGAGCTGCTTAGGCACCAAAATGACTCCTCTCTCGGTCCAGCTGTCCACCCCACCAGGAATCCTCACTCTGCCCCTGGTCCCTGCTCACAGTGCTCCTTTCAGAGGCACTCAAGTTAATAGAAAACAACACCGGCTGAGGCTCAGGAACAGCTCTGGAAGGACTCTGTGGGAGACAGGGCCTGAGCAATTCAGTCCTGAATGCAAGGGAGTTCATGAGACAGAAGCATTTTGGGGGAGGGGGAGGCGCTCAAGGGGTACAGGAGGCATCTAATTGAACACCACAGGCTTCTAGCACCTCCTATATCACCAGTGCCTTCTGAGTCTACCTATATCCAGGATTGTGTCCCAAGAAGGATAGCCAGGTCTCAGACTGTCCTGTTAGGTGGGAGACCAGGCTCCAATGGTGCCATAAAAGCCATGTCTCTGAAAGTTTTCCTTTTTGAACCCTCATCTTACTGCCCGAATTAAAGTAGAAAGGATGGTACAGTGGCTACCCCTGGAGAAAGCCGGTGGCTTTGGCTGTTTGCTCTGTCTACTCAATGAATAGATAGATCCCTGGTGGAAGAAGCAGCTCTATGCCGGTGGTGGTGGTGTGGTGGTGGTGGTGGTGGTGGTGGTGGTGGTGGTGGTGGTGGTGTGGTGGTGGTGGTGGTGGTGGTGGTAGCAGTGGCGGTGCATGCCTTTAATCCCAGTACTGGTCTACAGAGAGTGTTCGAGGACAGCCAGGACTACTACAAAAAGAAATCCTGTCTTCAAAACACAAACAAACAAACAAAAAACCCAAAAAAGAAGGCAGCCCTACACAGCTTAGCACACAGGAGTGTGGCCCCTCTCCCCAGTCCTCCTCAGGAAGAGCTTGACTGTTGGTTTGATCCTTTGCATCTAGGAGCTTTGTCTAGTTCTGGTTTCCACTGTCACCTCACCAGAGCTGAAGGAGATGTGAGAGAGCAGAGCTGAAGTCTGAGTGTGGCTGACCAGACGTTAAAGCAGACAAAACCATGTTTGGAGTCATTTCTAGGGCACCACGCTTAGCAGCCCCACTCACTGCACAGTGCTCACGCAGGAAGAGACTTCTATCCGGCCTGCACTTCCCGGAAATGCTCAGGGTACTAGGGCTTTTATGTTTTGGTTTTTATGGTTTGTTGCCTTGCTTTTAACAGTGCTAAGGATTGAACCCAGGGCCGTGTTCCAGCAAGTGCTCCACCATTAAGAGACACTGCAGCCACCACAGTGCTTTACAAACATCTGGGGATGTCGCTCAATTGGCAGAGCTTGCACAAAGCCCTGAGTTCAAACCATGGCTAGCACTACATAAACCCAGCATGATGGTGGTGGATGTTGCTAATTCCTGGTCTCAGTAGAGACAGAAGGATCAGAAGTTCAAGGTTATCCTTGAACAGAGAGTTCGAGGTTGATCTAGGATCTCCACATGAGATTGTGTTGCAAAGAAAATAAAAATAAAACAGTACCTGAGGGCATCAAAGAATGGGTCCACTTCCCACCCCACTCTCCTGCGGTCGGGAATAATTTGAAATGCTGACAAACAGGAAACTGAAAATCATCTCTGGCTGAACAGGCAGAAGCAGTCAAGAAGTAGTACCCGAGCTAGAGAAAGCTCAGCTGTTAAGAGCACATACTGTTCCTCTTGAGTTTGGTTCCCTGCACACACACTGATAGCTCACAACATCCTGTAACTCCAGTTCCAGGGGACCCAAGACCTTTGGACTCTTGGGCATTTACATTCACATGACTTTTTTTTTTTTTTTTTTTTTTTTTTTTTGTTTTTTCGAGACAGGGTTTCTCTGTGTAGCTTTGCGCCTTTCCTGGAGCTCACTTGGTAGCCCAGGCTGGCCTCGAACTCAGAGATCCGCCTGCCTCTGCCTCCCGAGTGCTGGGATTAAAGGCGTGCGCCACCAACGCCCGGCTTGACTTTTTTTATTTTATATGTGTGAGTGCTTTATCTGTGCATATATATGCGTACCACATGTGTTCCTGGTACCTGCAGAAGTCCAAAGAGGGCATCAGATCCCCTGGAACTGGAGTTATGGATGGTTGTGAGCCACCAAGTGGGTGCTGGATCCCTCTGTAAGAGAAACAAGTGCTCTTGACCATTAAGCCATCTCTCCAACCCCATATATACACACTTACAAATAAAAATTAAAAAGAGAAGAAAATCATGAAACTTTATGGGCCGGAGAGATGGCTCAGCAGTTAAGAGCACTTGCTACTTTTGCAGAGGACCTGGGTTAGGTTCTCAGTATCCACATGGTCACTCACAACTGCCTATAACTCTAGTCCCAGGAAAGTCAATGTCCTCTTCTGACCTCCGCAGGCCCTGCATATACATACATACATACACAGACACTCCCAAAACACACAAGATAAAATGAATTTTAAAAAAGAAATAGTACCTGTGCCATCAAATTCCCAGAGCAGCATTTCTCCTTTAGCAGGATCTCTGGGAGACTAAGAGGGCAGGAAGAGGCCCAGGTCTCAGGCCTTTCTCAACCCTAAGGTTTTCTTTTGGGTACTATCAGGATTTTTCTTTAATTCCCATCTTGTGGTTTGAATATGACATGTCCCCAACAGGTCCCTAGATTTGAAAACTTGGTCCCTAGCTGCTAGAGCAGTTTGGGGAGGTTGTAGAAGTACCTAGCTCGAAGTAGCTCACTAGGGCAGGCCTTAAAGGTTGTGTCTGCTACTGGTTCTGGCACAACCTCAGCTTCCCCATCTGTAATGATATGAGAACTGGTAGCCACACACCAAGCCGCTCTACCATGCCTTCTCTGCTGTGGTGGACTGTACTCTCTACAACCTTAAAACTGGTTAAATCTTTCCTCCCTTAAACTGCTTCATTCAGGTGTTTTCATTACAGTAAGTAAATGAATGTAACTCAGAAGATCTAACACGTACAGCAGCACACGTAAACTCCCTAGCTTAGCAGTCAGTTGTGGATTCCCTGAATAATAAATAAAGAGATAATAAAAGGATGGCTTAGAAGCTGGATTCAGGAGAGGTGGCGGAGCAGAAGGGAAGGCTGCTTACCTCTTCTGGGAGCACCAGACCCGGCTCCCCTTAGCAGAGCTCCACTCGGCATTGCACGGAGGGAACCTGTGCTTTTCTCTCTGTTGCTGGTCACTCGCCTCCATGCCTTTGGCCACCATGGCCTCCACCTGGGTTAGTTCTGGAGTGGGCAGCCCATCCTCTCCGTAGAACCTTCCAACCAGTCTCCCTGGGATAACAAGGAAAAGGGCAGAGCAGCAGAGAGGGTAAGGCAAATAAACCCTTTTCTCCCCAAGTTCCTTGTGGGCATGGTGTTTCAGCACCTCAATAGAAACCCTACAACAGAAACTGGCACCAAAGTCACGGGGTATTGCTGTGACACACCTGGCTAGTTGTTTTGGGGAGGATTGTAGAAGGACTTTGGCACTTTGGGCTAGAAAAGTCACTGAGTGTTCAAAGCTTGGTGAGCTGTTCTATGGGAGGAGCATGGAAGATAAGAATGTTGAGAGATGCAGATGATGGAGGCCTGGCTTGTGAAACTCCAGAGGATGTCTGAAATCACTTAAAGACTCTATCAGCGCCATTTGCTATTTTGAGTTTAGAATCTGTGATTCTGGTTAGCTGGGGCTAAAGAGTCAGCTAGCTGCCAATATGGAAATGATCACATTTTTATCACCTCCAGACAACATCAGTTCTCTGAAAACAGAACGTGTGTGACACATTTATCAATGCTCTGTAGTGCTTGGGGGAACACTGAGTATTTAGTAATGTTGAGTGAACATACAGTTTGTTAGCCCACATTTTTTTGGGTCCATGTCCAATTACTTTGTCTTACAGAACTATTTAGTTAGTTAGACCAGCTCAGAGCCCATACTTTCTCCTCCACCACTTTCTTCTGAAGTCCTTAGTGGACATAAGAGAGTGGACAATAGTTTTTAAAATGGCTTTCAAATTTTCTTAATATTTAAGCTATGAAAGCAACTACCAAGTGGTTGCAGCCCACAGGCCAACACAAAAAAGGTTTAGTTCTTTAAGTACCACAGCTTGCTGTGTCCAAAGCCTGAGGTCTTAAAAGGTACCACCTTACTGGGTAGAGAGGAAGTCCTAGAAAACACTTCAGGGAGGTTTGATCAAATAGGAGGTAGCGTGGGTCCAACCTCTCTAGCCAGTCTCCGAGAACTGAGCTGAACTTAGGTTCCAATGGAGAGCCCTAGACTTCATTCATACTCTCTGGTCCCGCTCCCTTGCCAACTTTCCTGTGGTTTTAAATTAGAAATGTCCTCTATAGGCTCAGGCATTTGAACACTTGATTCCTAGTTGGTGGTGTTATTTGGGGAGGTAGTGTAGACTCGCTGAAGGAAGTAGGTCACTGAGGGCAGAGACTTCAACACTTATAGCCTTGCTGCCCTTCCCTTCACATCCTCTCTCTGCTTTGTGATTACACTTAGAGAAGTGATCTCTCAGCTTCCTGATTCTCTGCCTGCTGCCATGCTTCCCTTGACATTACAGACTCTTTCTGGAACCATTAAGCCCAAATAAAGCTGCCTTGGTCCTGGCAATTTATCACAGCAACAGAAACTAGTACCTCCCTCGGGCCATCTATGTCAAGAGCAGTGGATCTCTCCTGACTCCTTCACATTCAGGTAAGTACTTTCCTTCATTCATGGCTGATGGGTAAACCTTGTCAGTTCTGAAATATATTCTGATTGTCCATTCCTGTCCATTTCCACTGCTGCCACCTTATCCAAAACATAGACTAAGACAACAGCCTTCCAGTTGGCCTCTGCTGCAGCTCAGGCTTTCCTATAGTACTTCTTCCACAAAGCATCTGGGGCATTTCCATCCCCCCCCACCCCCCCCCCCCCCCCCCGTGCTCAGAACACAACTAGGGCTCCTAAGGTATGTCCTTACCTAGTAACCTTTAATTTATTTCGAGACAGGCCTCAGTATCTAGCCTGAGGCTTTTGATTCTCCTGCCTCAGTTTTGCAAGTTTTAGAATCATAGGCCTAATTTGGATGCTCTTTTTATTTTTACATTTTTATGTGTATGAGTGTTTTGACTGAACCTATGTCTGTGCACCACATGTATGCATTGCCCATGGGGCTCAGAAGGGACACTGCATGTTAGATCCCCTGGAACCAGAGTTACAGATGATTGCGAGCTACCATGTGGTACTGGGAACTGAATCTGGTCCTCTGAAAGAGCAGCCAGTGCTTTTAACCACTGAGACATCTATCTCTCCAGCCCCTTGTGTACTTTTTGTTTTTTGTTTTTTGGAGACAGGGTTTCTCTGTGTAGTTTTGCGCCTTTCCTGGAACTCACTTGGTAGCCCAGGCTGGCCTCGAACTCACAGAGATCCGCCTGCCTCTGCCTCCTGAGTGCTGGGATTAAAGGCGTGTACCACTGCTGTCTGGCTCAGAGCATCTGTTTTAAATGTTTGTTAAACGAACAGATGACAGATCAGGACCTTAGTGTCAGATTAGACATCTTTAGGTTGGCTTATAACCAAATTTTTGGTACAGAGGGCTTTGTATGGCATGGGATGATTCTATCTTGTTGAGACATGATTTCCAAAGAGAGGCTAAAAGGAGCAGAGGCAGAGTTTTAGATGCTGCATTATGAGAAGAGGTTTACCAGCTGAGTCTCTAAATGTGTATCCAGAGCACAACAAAATCTGCCTCATTTCCCCTGAGGTCCAGCTGTACAACTACAATGATAGCTTCTTAACTGTGTTCAAGTCAATGCGATCCTTGGAAATTTGTCTTTATCCTCTGATGTCCCTCAAAGTCTTAGATGGTCCTCATGCCAAAGCTTTGGCAGGAATTGCACTGAACACACTCCTGTGCTGTGGAATATTTGTACACTGTGTGAAGATGTATTGGTGTGATTGGTGTAATAAAAAGCCAAATGGCCAATAGCTAGGCAGGAGGTATAGGCGAGACTTCTGGACAGAGAGAGAGAAACTGGGAGGAGGAATCTAGGTTTGAATTTCAGCAGCAGACTCAGAGCAGGGTGGATGTGCCATAGTAAGAACAGGTAACCAAGCCACGTGGCAGAATGTAGTTTAAAAAAAATGGGTTAATTAAGTTATAAGAGCTAGCTGGGAAAAAGCCTCGACTAAGGCAAACATTTCATAATGAATAAAAAGTCTCCAGGTCATTATTTGTGGGCTGGAGGTCCAAAGATAGTCTGACAAGAATACTTGCTACACTAGAGGTATTGAAACAGGAGGATCAGGACTTCAATGTCAACATCAGCTATGCAACAAGTTTGAGACCAGCCTGGGTTCTATGAGACCTTGTTTCAAAAAAATCAAGGAAAAAAAAAAAAACACAAAACCTCACCATAAAACACCAACTAGGCCTCAAAATAACTATGACCCATCTGAGCATAAGTGAAGCTGAATATGATCATTTCTGATAAAGACTGAAATAGAAACAAAGTCTAACCCCAGCCAGTCACAAGCAGCCAACCAACTTAGGGCTCTGTGACCAGGGACTTTCCAACAAACTAACAGAATTTAAAAAGCTTGGTCCGTAGGGCTGCTTGCCTAGCATGCAGGACTTCAGTAGATGAGCGACACTTCAACTGTCCCTTGGCAACATCCTGGAGAACAGGGAGAAACAAGTGCACTGAGTAGAGAGGACATATATGGTTGTGACCTTGGGGACCATCTAGGGCAGACTAAGGGTATGCTAACTGTGGGAAGAGGAGTAGACGTGGGATAAGGAAGGTCAACAATGGACGAAGATGAGGAGTGAAGAGGAATGGAATGGAAAGGCACTCACTTCAGATCTTATAAAATCAGAGCTTGCACAACTGGATGTTGAGTAGAAGAGTTAAGGAAAATATCATGGTTCTCAGAATAAGAAGCCCAAGCAATAAGGAAAGCAAGCCTTTAGAGGCATTAGGGGCAGGAAATTCCAATGGTAAAGGGACACTGGTATCCACAAGACGCCAGTCAAGCCCCCGTGGGGCTCCATGAGAGGTGGGGCTGCACACAGATGAAAGGACTGGCCTCAGCCATCTTAGATTTCAGTGCTCAGGGAAGACTGTAGTGACCGCTGTCTGTCAGTTGTCTGCTCATTTAAGAGTTACGTCCCTCGTGTATCACCACTAAGCAGTAAGTGCAGGGCAACACACCACTGGCATTAATACATGAGATGGAGGCAGTAGGATCAGGAATCCAAGGCTAGCCTGATCTACATAGTGAGTTTGAGACCAGCCAGGCTGCATGAAACCCTGAATGAATGAATAAATGAACGTGTGAGTGGCACATCTTCCATCTCAGAAACAGTTCACTCAAGATGTCTGCTTCATCAGAGAGCAATCAAAAGGAAGCCTCAGAACCACGCACAAGTGGCTTCAAGCCTTCCTAACTGTACTGGAGCCACAGGAAGGATGCCTCTTGGAGCTGGCTGTTCATATCCAACACAGATGAGGCGGGCTGGGGGCCACTGACATCGAAATAGAAGGCCTGGCAGTCCTCTCCCAAGATTATCCACAATTTCATCTTCTTCTGAGGTCTGGAGACCCACAGAGGTTTCCTAGTGAGATCCGAGCTTGCTTTACCCAGCAGGTCTGCACAGGGGAATGACTGGACCACGGGCATGGTTACCAGGTGTTTGGAAGAGTCTGCACCTGGCTGTGCAGTATGCTTTGATCTAGCAAGGGGGAGGTCTTTTGCCCTGCCCCTTGGCATTGTTATAAAAAGCCTATTTGAAGAGACAGAAGGAGCTATTGGGTATTGACCCAGGTCCTCCCAAAGCTATCCTGTCTCATTTCTACTATCTTTCTATCTACAAATTCATTTTTCCTCTCCTCTTCATAGGAACCCTGGAAAAGGTGGGAGCTCACCTCCTACAGATTACTCCTACACTACCAGCAAGAACCTAATGTGAAAAACCCGGGGCTGGTTTCAAATTTTTACCTTGAGCCCAGTTCCTAAAGAATCCAGGTACCCTGAAAAACAAGGCAAGATAACCAACTGAAATCTAGATACCCTGAAAAACACGGCAAGATAAGCAACGGAAATCTACAGTCAAGGACTACATACCGACAAATACATAATTTTTCTCGTAGAATGAAATCCAATTTTGAAGTATCAGTATCTCAGAGGAGGACAAGCCAGTTACATCATCCACGAGTCCAGCTTCAGAAAAGTCTCCTGTCACAAATGCTCTAGATGCATCCCGGCCTTCAGGAAAGAAGTTGCCAAAGATTTGGTTATAAATCACAATATTTTACCAAGCAAAATTTCTTTCTTTTTTTTTTTTTTTTTTTCAAGACAGGGTTTCTCTGTATAGCCCTGGCTGTCCTGGAACTCATAGACACGGCTGGCTTAACTCACAGAGATCTGCCTGTTTCTGCCTCCCAGGGACCTCTTGGACCAGGAACATGAATTTTTGGTAACTGTCATCCACTTGGTTTTTTGTATAATTGTTTGTTTTTGAGACAGGGTCTCACTATGTAATTTGGTTTGGTCTAGAGCTTGATATGGAGACCAGGCTGGCCTGATCTCACAGAGATCTGCCTGCCTTCCAAATTCTGGGAATAAAGGCGTGCACCACCACACCTAGCCCATCAGCTTTTATTTAATTTCAATAACATTCAATTGATAAATTCAAAATGGTAACTTCTGGCTTCCATGACACTCCACTCCTGGTTTTCCCAGCACCTGTCTACTTCGCCCTAGGGATCAATTATTATCTGCATCTTCTCACTTGACCATCTTATCCACCCGTGTGGTTTTAGATCCCCCATCTAGGCTGTATGTTTAGCCCAGGCATTTCCTGAGCACTAGACCTGTATATCCAACTTCTACTCAATGTCACTTAGCTGTCTCACAGCCATCACAAGTTCAAAAGCCTATTTTGAGCTACTGGTCATCAGTCCCAGGAAATGGTCACTTAATCTCCTCTAGTGTTCCTTATCACCAGTTGCCCAATCTATAAATGCAGGCTTGATACCTCTTTTATCCCCCCATCTAATTAGTGCCAGAGTATTTTCTTCCTAAATAGTTCCTGTATTCATTCACCTGTCTCTACCTGCCACCCAAGAATCCCAGTATGCCACTCAGGTGAACTACCACAGAGGACCCCTAGTGGGACCACATTTCATTCTACCAAACTATTCTTCAGGTAACACTCAGACTAGCATTTTATTTTATTGCTATAAATTTTGTGTGTCTGTGTGCCTGTATATATGCCACATGTGTATGCATGTCTGTGTGTATGTGCATAAACACTTGAGGGGGTCATCCAGCATCGGTGCTAAGATCTGAATTCAGGTGCTCTGGAACAGCAGCAAGCACTCTTAACTGACGAGTGAGTCTCCAGAACTAAACTGTTTTTTATTGGCTTTGTTTTTTGAGACAGGATCTTACTATGTTATGTAGCTCTGTCTGACCTATAACTTGCTACATAGACCAGGCTGGCCTAGAACTCAGATACTGGCCTATCTGTCTCTGAGTACTGGGATTAAAGGTGCGTGGCATCATGCCCAGCTCCCTAGACTGATATTTTATATTTTGGTTTTTTCAAGACAGCATTTCTCTGTATAATCCTGGCTGTCTTGGAACTTGCTCTGTAGACCAGAGTAGCTTTGAACACAGATCTGCCTGTCTCTGCCACCAGAGTGCTGGGATTAACGGCATATGCCATCTTACCTGGCTCTAGACAAAACAAAACAAACAAACAACAACAACAAAAAAAAACTTGTTGCTGGACAGTGGTGGCACATGTTTTTAATCCTAGTAACTCAGCAGATGCAGGAGGATCTCTGTGAGTTTGAGGCCAGCCTGATCTACAGAGCAAATTCCAGAACAGTCAACTCTATACAGAAAAACCCTGTCTCCAAAAACCAAAACCAACCAACCAAACAAACAAACAAAAGACAAATCACCATGTCATTTTCTGCCAAAATCCTCAGAGCCTCCCTTTGCCTTATGAGAATATCCAAAATCCTTACCTCAGTAGCATTTGCCACCAACCTTATCTAGTCACTTTCTCATGGTGCTGTCTTCTACTTTCCTCCTCCCTGACTAAGTTAGAGGCTTTGGTAAACTTACTTTTCCCTTTAAAAAACGTATCACAAAACCGGGCTTTAGTAAGAGATGCTAGGTCAGTGAAGTACTTGCTTTGCAAACTGGAGGGCCTGAGTTTGGATTGCTGGCCCCCAGGGAGACACAAAGACACAGCAGGGCATGCTCGTCATCTCGTCATCTCCGTCATCTCGTCATCTGCGCATGGAGAGGCATACAGAGGAGACAGCGCTTTACACCCACTAGGATCAGTACAATAAAAAGACATTAAGAGCCAGGATCGCTGTGTATTCATGGCCAGCCTGGGCTATATGAGACTTCATCTAAAAAATGAAGTAGAAGGAGAAACTGGGGATGTATTTTAGCAATACAATGCTCACCTAGCTGCTGGAGAATATTACTTTAAGATGTGTTACATTTGTTTACGCTCTGGAACACTTGTTTAATGATGCAAAGATATGTTGTATTTGTTTATGTTGCATTTGTTTAACTCTGTGAAGCTGTGTTACTGTGCCTGTCTAAAACACCTGATGGTCTAATAAAGAGCTGAACAGCCAATAGTGAAGCAGGAGAAAGGATGGGTGGGGTTGGCAGGCAGAGAGAATAAATAGAAGGAGAAATCTGGGAAGAAGAGAGATCAAGGAGGAGCAAGAGAAGAAGGAACAAGAGAACAAGGAGAGCAGAACTTCAGGGGCCAGGCACCCAGCTACACAGCCAGACACAGAGTAAGAAGGAAAGGAAAAGTATACAGGAGTAGAGAAATATAAAAGCCCCAAGGCCAAAGATAGACGGGATAATTAAAAAAAAAAAAACTGGCAAGAAACAAGCCAAGCTAAGCCCAGGCATTTATTATTAAGAACAAGCCTCCATGTGTGATTTCTTTGGGAGCTGCCAAAGAACAGAAAGGTCAAAAACAACCAAAAACACCTAGCATGTATGACACTCTGCATCCAATCCCTAACATTAGAAAACAAAACAAAACTTTTAACAAGTTTAACAAATCAGATGTGTGGAGAAACTGAAACTCACATGCATTCCTTGTGGGGATATACAGTGGTACAGAGACATGAAAGGGTAACAGTCACCATGTGAGTCAGCAGATCCACATCCAGATGAACACTAGGGGAACGGACAACATATTCACCGATTTAATACTAGAGATCTCTGTAAGAGGTGGAAATAGGGCCAGCAAGATGTTGAAGTGGATACAAATGCAGGTTGTAGGAGCCTGACAAGTGGAGTCTCATCAGTGGAAGAGAGGTATAAAAGCCAAAGGCAGTGGTGTGCATCTGTAATCCCTACACTCCCACAGCAAGGGCAGAGGCAGAAGAATCACCTTAGATGCTTGCAGGCCAGCCAGCCTCAAATACACAGCTAGGGAAAAACAAGAACAAGGAGGGAACTGACTCCACATTTTCTCCCCATCTCTGTATGTCCAAGCGGTGGCACACACACTGTAAGCATATACACTGACCAAATAAAAATTTTAAAGTGGAAATAACCCAAAAGTCTATCAAATGCAGTTTAGTATTTAAACATGCAATTATTATTTGGTCATAACAAAGAATGAATGCTGAATGTGGTGGCAAGCCTTTAATCTTTGTGAGTTCCAGGCCAACCAGGGCAATGTAGTAAGACCTGATCCTTAAAAAAAAAAAAAAAAAAGTATTGGCCACATGCTGATACACTATGGATGAGTAAAAGCCAGACCAAAAAAGAACATGTGTGAGGTGTGTGATTCTACATACAGAAGGCGCAATCAGTAGGAACAGAATGTACACAGGAATTGCCAGGGGCTGTGGGGAGGCAGAGAATGGAGAGGGGCTGCTAATGCGTAGTTTCCTTTGGGGATGGGCAAAATGTTCTGAAATTCGATGGTGGCAATGTTTGCATACATAAAAACACTTGTACACTTTAAAATAAGTTTTCTGTGAATTATATCTCAATAAAAATAAATGCTGACTGCATAAATGAACAAATCTGCTTCCCTAATAGACTGTGTTGGGCAGTCAGAGACATCTGGGATTTCTCAGCACCTGGCCAAGGTAGGACCCACAGCAGCAGTCAATAGAGGTCAAATATTGTATACACAGAACTCAACAGACACCAGCACATAGTGTGTAAGGATCCTCCCAGAAGTGGAAGTGTTCATGCCAAAACCTGTGTGTACATCCATGACAAGGGTTATCAGATGGTGGTAAGACAGTGTCCTAAAGTGCAGTCAACTGGCAAGAAGAAAAAGAAAAAAAAGCCTGGATTCCAGTCCAGCTTTGCTTCTGACTCTCTATGTCCCTGGGTAGGTCCCTTCCTCTTCTGGACTGTTTGAAGTTTGTAGAGAAGGAAGTGAGTGATTTGCATTTAAATGCAGCTTCCTAATTCTCCTAAATGACCAGGGGAAAGTTTGAAATTTTTGTCAAGCTAGTCACCAGCCTTAGGCTTGCCCTGCATTTTTCTTCCCCAAACAGTGAGAGGTAGTCTCCTCGGCTAGAAAAGCAACATTTTTTAAATTACTAGCTTGGGAGCTGGAGAGTTGGCTCAGTGGTCAAGAGGAGGGACTGCTCCCCCAGAGGACCCAGGTTCCCAGCACCCTATTGCACATCACAACCATCCACACCTCTAGTTCTAGGGGATTCAAAAGCCTCTCCTGGCTTCCCTGGGCACCAGGCACACAGGTGGTTCCGAGATGTACAAGCAGGTAAAAGACTCACACGTAAAATAAAATTTAAAGACCAATTTAAAAAGTATTAGGCTGGACATTATACTCATATCCTGTAAGGACTTTCGTCAAATGACATCTTTCAGCCCCCTCGGTTGTTAAAAGGGGGAGGGCGGGCAGTAGAATAAAGCTAATTTGATAAATGTTCTTAGGAGGGCAAACATACCCAATTTTATTCTAAGATTTGTTTCGTCTTGTTTTTGAGCCAGTCTGGCCACAAATTCCTGGCCCAATGGATCTTCCTAGCTCAAGGAATCTCAGCCACTCCAATAGCTGGGACCACAAAACACCACCACTTCTGGCTTACTGTAGGTATTAAAAAAGACTGTAAGAGTTACTTGCTTTCCTGTGTTCTAACTTCATTCTCCCCGTTCTTTTTCATTATCTTTTAAGAAAAGCAGACAAGTGCATCTACTAGAACCAAAAAACAAAACAAACAAACAAACCAAAAAAAA
>CABHPR010147894.1:9943-59284 GCA_902168415.1 Peromyscus melanophrys | reverse complement strand
TTATAGTCAAACTTGAAGAAAAACACCAAAGTATGACTAATAAATCATGTATCTGCATGTCTACAATTGCACTGCCTGGAGTAAGATTTATTTTGTATTTCATGAAGAAGTCTGTTGAGTTGTACATTCCATTTCATGGCATATACACCTTTCAATCCAACACCATGTGTAATGCTAAGCAAACTATCCACCAACCTTATTATGCTCCTCTAGGACATTATAGAAATAGATCATTTATCCAGCAGTGTCAGCTTGTCAGTTCCTTCTCTCTGGTTTAGATTTTCTAATATTTCAAGTAAAGGAGCTGCTTTCCTGAGATCAATCAAACATCAGATTTTCAGAGACAACTCTAAATAGTACATTTGTTTTTATTGTTATGGCCAATGAAAATGTCTGGTGTTATAGGACTACCTAGATCATAGATTCTAACATAAAAAAGACATCTGGAAACCAATGGGGGCACACTGAAGAAGAACAATAAACTAAGCCCAATCAAGAGCAATGCGAGTTCCCAGGAGCAAAACTACACAGGAATAGGTACCTCCATGAAAGCACATATGGGAATCAGGAGTCAAGGCAGGAGGTGCCTCTGATGAAAAGGATGTGGGAGTCTTCAGTTCTCTAACAACTGTGAGAAGATGTCAGAAAGATGGTTTTATAGTAAGGAGAACCATTCCATTCCCAATTTCCCCTGAAGCTACAAAGGACGGTCAATTGGCTTGAATTTCAAAGCCACACAGTTCTCTAGAATTTCAGGGAGGGACTTTGTTAAACAAGGACCAAGGGACTAAGGATAACTTTGTAATATCTGCAACAAATGTTGGAAGCTGCTTTACTCCATCACATAAGCTTCACAAAACTGTTAAGGATATGCCTGTTTGAATGCATTTCTAGTGTCTTATAAGATTTCCCACATGGCATCAATTAGTCAAATGGTATAGCAAACCTAATAGCTTTGCACAAAGGATGGCTTTCTTCCATTATAGCATTATAAGGGAAACAACTTCTTAAAATACATATTTCTTTCTTTTTTGTTACCTGTGCTTTTGGAGTCAAGTAAAATACTGGCAGGAGACAGATGGCATGAAGAGGGAAATGGGGGACACTCAGAGATGGCTTTAACTAGGGAGGAAAGAGAGAGGTCAAGGAGAGGAGTGAATGAGGATAAAACAACACTATCGATGTTTGAAAGCTTTAAAGAAACAATATTATTTTATAGTTAGATAAAATTGCATAATACACACATCTTAAAGGATTTTGTCACATG
Source organism: Peromyscus melanophrys (assembly GCA_902168415.1). Classification (NCBI taxonomy): domain Eukaryota; kingdom Metazoa; phylum Chordata; class Mammalia; order Rodentia; family Cricetidae; genus Peromyscus; species Peromyscus melanophrys. The sequence goes on along the minus strand of CABHPR010147894.1, from coordinate 58,017 downwards.
GGCTGACAGTGTTCCCTGAAAGAATCATACACTAACAAAATCCCCAATACCGGGAAGGAGTCTCTTTTTGAGTCATTGGACCAGGGAAGTCCACTCAAAACAATATAGGTTCTCATTGCTGCCTCTGGTTGCCTTCCAGAGATTGAAGGTAAGTCCCTCTTGCTGTAAACATCACACGCTTCAGACAGGATTCAGAAGATTTGAGCTGGATCTGACCTAAAAGTCTTCTCTCTGAGGTCTATCTTTCATGGTATCAGAAAACACTGGGCAAGCTTCCAAGGGACAGAAGCAATCAATAGACATACTCAGCCTATGAATCACAACAATGACCAGTGTGGCAAGATATCTTTAAAGATACGATAGTGTCACTCTATCTTACCCATAACCAATATCTGGCTAATTAGACTTAAGGCTGGCTTAACAGGAGAGAAATCAGGCTTGCTAATGGAAACCTAGCCAACTACTCAGTGCTAGTGAAATCACAGATCTTAGAGAAGAGCTTATTATTGCCACTTAACTAGACCAACATAATTCCTAATTACATTCTAAAATTTATCCTTATATCCATAGATAAATATACCTCTTATTCTTCACCAAAGAAGTTTCTTTTTGTAGCAGTAGGAGATCATTACAGAAAACCACAAGTAGTCAAAATGCAGAAATCAAATGATCTTAATGTGTCCAGACCCAATAGATACATCTATAACACAACTTGTGCACCTAAGGTTCAGAGAACATTTTGGAAGAGGGGACAAGAAGATAGTAAATGCTAGAGGGGATGCCTAAGCGTGCTATGAGATTGTGTCTCCTGGAAACAACACCTGTGAAGCCTACACCTGTGAAATATCAGCAATATGGTGGCCCAAACAAGTTCTAAACCATGACAACACCAGTAGACATGCTGATGTGTGAAGGGGAGATCTCATAGGGCCTCAACCCTAGATAGAGAAAAACCGGTAACTAATGACTGCTGAGTGCAGAAAAATCAGCAGTCTTTCCTCAGGGGTGAGTCCTCTGATTGGTTATCCACTACCAACTAGTCAGCCATGAAATCATATGCATTCAAGCAACACTAAACTGACACAATGGGTAGTATTTATGTACTTGTTTGTATCTATATATTATGTATAAGGATATATATATACATATATATACAGTATATATAACAATAATAAAGAGAAAGAGGCTATGAAATTGAGCAGGAGTGGATTGGGAGGGACAGAAGGCATTGGAGAGAAGGAACATGTGACAGGTTGCAGGGAGGAAAGGGAAGGGGAAATGATTAATTGTATTTTAATTATTGTTTTTAAATGCCCCAAATAATAATGCTCATCTCAAAGCATTTCCCTTGTAGACTTTTTAAAACTGGTTTCATAGTTTTAGGACTTTGATTTTAGTTTCTGAAAATCCAAGAACATTAAAAAAAACTACTTAATCTCACTAATTGTCAAAGAAATTCATATGGAAGGCATAATACCACATTCCATTTAGAACTGCTATTATTAAAAAAATACCACATGAAGGCAAGGAACATAAATGGATACAGCCATTATATGGAAAATAGAAAAACAAAATGTTCCCCCAAAGAAGAAACAAAAGAACCATAAGATGCAACAACTCTACAAGTGAATGTTTATTCCCAAAAGGGAATTAGTTCATTGCTACATGCTCCCCTTGCTTACTGCATCAGCCGTAGTGCTAGCCAAAACACTGAACCTGGGGACATTAGTGGATTAAAGGATAAAGAAAGGCATTATATACACAACAGAATACTCTGCAATGACTCCAGCATGGGAGATGGTGACTATTAGATGTGACAGAAATGTCAATTACCCTCATATAGTCATTGCCCATTGTACACTTGTGGGGAAATGACTATGTCAATTAGCAATAAAAATGCATCTCAAAATATTTATTTCTTCCTGAATTCTCCTATCCAGAGAGGCCCTTTGGAGATTTTTGTTTAGGACTGTAATATTGATTGCTGAGCAACTAGCATGGACACTAACATAGTTTTCATGTCATTCTATTAAGAAAAAGTTAATTTCATGATACAGTAACATGCTACATAGAAAAGAATTTCTTCTGCTAGTGAGAAATTTAAATTTTTTCTCTGGTAACATCAGAAATAATGTTTTTCAGATTAAAACACATAAAGAATTGACTGATACTCTGCTTTTGTTACCTTTGAATACCTGCTCCATAGAATCTTTTGAAATTTTCAGTCTGTGCTCTCAAAACAAGCAAGTCACTGAGTGAGCTTCCAAGGCAATGCAATAAACCAATGCATTTGCCTTGTGTCATTTTTTAATTGAACAGTTATCTGTTTGACATTATTGGAGAGTTAAGGTAGAAACTGAATATATACATAAATGCAAACTGTATTTGTAGTGACAACTCACACACAACTCTTCCCAGCTATATGGCACCCTCTTTTGTTATTTCTGTTTGGGCCACTTGACTCCGGTTATGCTTTGGATCAAGGGACTGTGTTGGTACAGATGCCTACATTATTTGCCTTGCATTTTACTATGTGTCTCCATGGCTTTGATGTATTTTTGGACCCTCAAGGTATAGCAATAAAGCAAAAGATCGATGGGCATGAACGAGTTTATTTTAATATTTCTATCATTTTATCATCCTCTGCTCCATGACAGAAAACACCTACTTCTCATCTTAATATGCAGCTCTAACCTTCATTCATACACTGGATATGTATGTGATTCTCAAGCAAAATGGGCTCTTTCTCATCCTAAAATATGTAAGTGAGTCTAATGACGAAGAACTAGGTTTCTATATCTCTAAAGAACTAGGCTTCATCCTTAGTGAGCATGACAGGGAAGAAGAGACATGCATTTAGTTTGATGCATTCAATCTTTTTATACTGATATTTGTCTTTGTGAGTATTATAGAAACATTACATCATCAGTAGGCAGGATTGGCATCAATTCCTTTCACTCCTTTATGTTTTCATGTAAGAAACTCAGTAACCAAGTGGTTAAGTATCTTTGTTTACACAATGTTTGCTTGGAAATCACAGTCAGTGAAAAAATTAGCAATAACATCGAAGCCTAATCTTGTCTGAAGACTATCCACTATTATGAAAATAAAAGTATAATTATAGTGATAAATCATTATTATTCTAACTAATCAAGCTTTCTAAAAGTCCCTCAATTACAAGTTTATGAAAATATCTATAATTTCTTCTTTACCAAAATTAGTAAAAATTATCTGGGAACTATAAGTAAATAAAACTAGAACACATTGTTTAAAAATGTGTCGTTAACGTTTTTAGTATCTATAAGGAAATGAGTATTTCTTCTTGGACAAAAGATTCTGTGATTTGTTTTTACTTTGACATTTTTTACCTACTTTTTTTCCCTAAAATTGTCCAAAGGCAATGTGATTTTTATAAAGTGGCCTAGTACTCTCATTTGACTGCCAATGCCTAATTCCAAACCCAATGTTCTGGGGAAATGTGTGGTGTTAACCATACCAGGATGTCTCATTTTATGTCTAAATGGTCACAGCTTTAATAATGGGCTGTAAGAACAGCTTGAATTTAACTGCATCCTTAACTTTTCCAGCACTCATCCAAGCATGCACAAACACTGGGAAATGCCAAATGCTTGAAATCCACAGCATCATGGAAAAAGCCTACTCTGGGCTGTGTACATATTAACAAATTATGTCCCATTAGGTCAGTGCAGAAATTAATTGTGAGATTCTGCTCAAATTCATGTTGTTTCCTGGCCCTTTGTGGGCCACTCAATTAGACACCTCTTCAGGCTTTTGTGCTGAACTAAGCGCAGCTAATTGTTCCGTTTCTGCATGGAATGATTCATCTCCCAAATGTCACAAAGCTTTCAGCAGCTCTGCCCTACCAATGTCTCCGCATATGAAAATACAGCCATGTAAGACCTGGGCAGAAGGAAGAGACTGGAATTAATAGAGGAGGGCATTCTTTAGCCCTGCCCTTTGGCATGATTCATCTTCAGTGAGAAGGACTTCTGATTCATTCTCTCGACAGGACAGCCCCCTCACTCTATCTGGCTCCCCATGAGGAATGATGGATGAATGCTTCCCTTTTTTCCCCTTCCTCCAGGTGCAGCCTTATTCACACTTGAGCCTTAGAGCACATAATAGAACAGTTTCTACTTGCCCATTGCCTCAGCTCTGTTTTCTCTTCTCTTTTATGTTTTTCATTTGTTCAGATCCTAGAGAGAGATCTAGCCAAACTGAAGTGCATGAAACTCAATAACAGTCACTTATTCCCTTGAAACATTGGGGTCAAGTGTGTGTGTGTGTGTGTGTGTGTGTGTGTGTGTGTGTGTGTTCTAACAGAAAACACAGCTTCAGATTAACTCAATGGAGAAAGAGTCCTTACACCTAAAAATGTTTTCAATTAATTTAAATGTTTGACCTTGAATTTTGGCTTTGGCTTCAAATTTTTTCTTTTTCACCCACAGTAGGATCATTAATCCATGCAAATGGTTAAATGGATGTAGTTAATGCTACAGAATATAAAGAGGTGTCCAAATATGCTCTCTGTGTGGTTCCAATCTTAGTTAAAATAACCAATAATTTATTATTATCAAATTTATTTTTAGGATTGAACAAAGATGAGCAAAATTTTTCTCATTTAAAAAAAGATCAGAGTAAATGATTTCTAAAACAATGCTTTAAATTTATGTGGTATTTCTGAAAAGATGGCTCAGTATTTAAAGACACTGGCTGTTACTTCAGTAGATCCAGGTTTGGTTTCCAGCACCCACTTGGCAGCTCACAACTGTCTGTAACTACAGTTGTTAAAGTTCTAGTACCCTCTCTTGGCCTCTGAGGGCATCAGGCATGCAAGTGATATTGGTATACAGACATATATGCAGGCAAAACACTCATAAGACATAAAAATAAAATAGTAATGTTTTATATATATGTATATATATATATATATACATATATATATATATATTCACATCTAGAAGTAGTATGTTCTCTACCCTGCTCAAATAAATTAAGTTAAGCATCTTTGTCCTTTGTTTGAGTTATATAAGTCAGACATTGACACAGAGTTATGAATATACACAGTTTATCTGGAAAGAGATACAGAAACAGTGAGTTCAAAGAGATCAAGCGAAGGAAGAAATCCTGTCACAGACTGTCGTCACACAAGTGACCAGTGTGAGTAGAGCTCATTTCCAATGGGGAATTCCAAAGGGTCCTGGCAAGCTTTAAACTCAAAAGTTATACCCTGTGCGGAAACCATACTAGAGTATTCACGCACTAATATACACTAGCTAGTAGCCTAGAACTGAACTTGAGAGATAGTTAAACCCACCCACCAAGACAAAGTGTACTCTGATGACCAGTCTTCACATGAGTGGACTGGGATGCAGCTCTTGAAGGACTAATATGGATATAGGATAGCATGCCACTAGCAGTGTCTGTCTAATGGATAGTCCCAAACCCATGGTCACACAGATGGCTCTGGTTAAATTGGTTAAAATCATAAATAAGAGAAAGAAACCTGTAGTAAGAGGGGAGAGGAGTTGAGAGGGATGGGAGGAAGATAAGAGAAGGTTGGGGGCAGTTTGAGTAATAAGAATCCATTATATACAAGGATGAAATTGTCAAAGAATAAATTTAATTCAAGTTATTTTTAAAAGGAGCATGGGAATAAATTATATACATGAATGAAATTGTCAAAGAATAAATGTAATAAATAATAACAAAAATATTCTGAAACTTTTACAGAAATGATCAAGGTAGTTCAACTGGTTACCAAGAGACCCTAGAAAACAAAACCCATAGGGCTAATGCTATGTTCTCCTTTCATTTCTTACTCATCAAATGGGGTCTCATTTGTCTCATGGGTGCTGATGCTAATTGATCATTTGGTTAATATGGAGTCTGTCATCTTTATTCGTTACAAAGATATTATTTCACTGTTTCACTTTCTAAAATGTCTTTTATTTTTGATACTATAATATTTAATTACATTCCTCCTCCATTTTCTCTTTACAAACCATCCCATATCCTTTCTTATTTTTTTCCAAAGTTATGGCCTCATTTTTTCTAAAAATTGTTGTTACATGCATATATGAACATGTATATATTTATATATTCCTAAATATAACATTCTCAGTCTATATAAAGTTACTTGTATGTATATTTTCAGTGCTGACCATTTTTATATTAGATAACCAATTGCTATGTTCTTCTCTAGGAAAGATTATTTCTCTCACTCTTAATATTCCTTAGTTACCTGTAGTCCTTTGTGTAGGGCTGAAGACTCATAGTCTGTTCCCCAACACTTCTATCCACTTTGGCATGTCTATTGCTGTTGCCTGTTTAGCTCATGTTTAGTCAATCATGTTAGTGAGACTTTATGAGTATTGCTTCTGGTATTACAAGGAAACACTGTCTCACCACCAACTCCCTGATTCTCTGACTCTTACAATCTTTCTGCCCCCTCTTCTACAATGTCACCAGAGCCTTAGGTGCAGGGGATTTATCCTACTACTAAATGTAGTCCTTACCCCTCATCAAAGAAACTTCCCTTTGCAACAGCCAAAGACCATTACAGCAAACTACAACCAATCAAAATGAAGAGTTATGGAGCCCAGTCTCAATGGATATATCTACAGAACAATCCTACATCTAATGCTCAAGAGAATATTGATTCACTTTTTTAATAAAGAAATATTTTGAGAGAGTTACTTTGAATTCATGTAAATGCCTCACTAGTCATCAAATTTTCAATTTTTATATTTATGTACATTAGAGTATTCTTTTAGTTTCTTATTTGAGTTATAAATACATTCTGGGTGCTTTTGAATACATTCCAGTACTCAATTGGCCCCAGCTTGGGCCAATAGGAGCCTCTCCCAGATCGTTTTCCTATTGACAAGCCTCCAATAGTTTTCAACATTTCAGCTTAAATAGTAAATCAATTTTTAAAAAAGTACTCAAAAATAATATTCTACTAAAATAAAGCAAAAGAATATTCTTCAATATAACTTCCTCATCTCAACAAGGAAATGGTGAGGAAGGAAATTATGAAATCCAGACACAAGTGTCTTGATTGAGACACAATGTAGCCTCTATAAACTGAACTGTATCAACATGGAAATTTCTGCCACTGAACATCTAGAATTAGTGAAAATATTCTATTCTTTATGAAGTCAACTAAATATGGATATGCTTTGAGTATTTTAATCAATGGTCCTAAACATTCAAGCAATAGTTATTTAAATATGGTCACTGATGAAATGTCATCACTTTTTCCATATAAACAAAGACTTTTAGTAGAATAAGAAATAGTGAAACTCTAAAACCTTTTGATATATAAAGTAATCAAACTATCTATGAACTTAACATCACTTGCTAGGAAGCAATATCTCATTGCACTTGGACTAGCAGGCACCATAATACCCACACTCACCTATGTCCATTCATTATTTTCCTTGAAATTCTGGGGTCATAAAAAGTAAGAAGACATTTAGCAATAGCCAAACCCACCAGAGAAAACACTGTAAGAATAATTTTCCATGTCTACCTCTAATCATAAATCTAAAAAGTTACCAGATAGCTGTATGGCACAAGAACACTGTGAGTATAGAGATACCTGGAAGAGTAACTGTTGATTTTTTTTTTACTCCTTGCTTTCTTGGGGCCTGCCACCTAGCTCCCAAATAAATACACAAAAACATTCTTATTTATGAATGCCTAACCTTAGCTTGGCTTATTTCTAGACAGCTTTTCTTAACTTGAATTATTCCATCCACCTTTTGCCTCTGGGCTTTTACCTTTCTCTATTCTATATACCTTTCTTTCCTTCTTTCTCATTGGCTGGTTATGTGGCTGAGTGGCTGGCCCCTGGTGTCCTCTTCTCTTCCTTTTCTTGCTCCTAGCTCTTTCCCAAGCCTAGATTTCTCCTCCTATTTATTCTCTCTGCCTGCCAGCCCCTCCTATGTCTCTCTCCTGCCTAGAAAGTGGGTGTTCAGCTCTTTATTAGACCAATCAGGTGTTTTAGACAGGCAAAGTAGCACAGCTTTACAGAGTTAAACAAATGCAACATAAAAGAATGCAACGTATCTTTGCATCATAAATGTTCCACAGCATAAGTGAATGTAACACATCTTCAGCTAATATTCACAACAAATGACAGCTTCCCAAGCTCCTAAAGTCATTTCTCCCTTTGCATGGAGTACCTAGGAGAGAAATAGGGCCACTGTTTAACCTAGAGTCACCCTTGCCACTGGTAATAGTGAGTGTGTTGAACACAGTGTTAACTCTGACCCTTTGGGAAGTGATGGCAGTGGTGGACCTAGAAGCAGACAAAAAGAACTTTATTCTTGAATATTCAACATTGTCAGCACATCTCATCAAGACTAGCTTTCAATCATGAGAAATTAATTTTATAAGTAAAACACAATATAAAAATTTCATGTAAGTGGTATACATTTAGACAAAACAATTCCTTCAGATTATTTGAATTACAAGTTAATATGTATATGTCTATTTTTTTCCTATGATCACCTTTATATGTGGAGTCTGGGGCTGTCTTGGGTCATTACATCAAAACCAATTCTAATCAGGTGCTTAGGGTCATAGGTTCAGTTCCTTCACTGGGTATGCTTCCTCTGGTTCAGTTAGTCAACCTTAGTGCAGAGTAGAACTCAATAAAAGAAGAGAAATCCCTCCAGGACCTGCTGTGAGGAATCCCAGGACTCTAAACCTTTGCTTGGCTTCTTTCTGCCTCCAGGTTAACTGGACTTCAACCTTGCCTACTTTTCACACCAGAAGCAGCTGAGCTCTCTGGAGTGCATTGGTTCTTTGGTCATAAAGTTTCCAACGCCACTAGCTAAGTTGATGAAGTGCTCAGGATTCCGTTGGAAATGAAAGGAGCTGTGCAGTGACAAGGGTGGGAAGGAAAGCAAAGACAGCTGAGGGGCCTCTGTCATGTTAGCCTTATACATTGCTTTTGCCATGAAATTACATGTGCTCTAAAAGAACTAGAACTGATTCAAAGCATCGAAACAGCCATGAGCTGGCAAAACACACTGCTATTGTATCTGCTGTTTCACCAGGCTGTTAGGCTGATAGATGCTGGATGGATTGAAATGAAATCAAATTTAGCTGCAAAGCGTTTTTGTTTTGTTTTGTTTTTGTTTTGCTATCTTTGTCACTGCTGTGAATTTCAGCACTCTCCTGGATGAAACTACGTAGCTGAAAGTTTTCCTGTGTCCCACTCAGTCCACAGCCACTCAGACCCAAGTAAACACACAAAGACTTATATTAATTACAACTGTATGTCCTATTGGCTCAGGCTTCTCGCTAGCTAGATCTTACATCTTAAATTAACCCATTTCTATAAATCTACACTTTGCCACTGGTACCTTTACATCTTGCTTCTCCTGGCAGCAGCTCACAGCATCTGCCTTGCCTCTCCTTTCTCTTCCTGTCTGTTTGGATTTCCCGCCTGCCTCCAAACTGCTTTGCAATAGACCAAACAGCTTTATTTATCAACCAATTAGAGCAACACATATTCACAGCACACAAAAAGACATCCACAGCAAAACCAATTTCTCCTGAGAGCAATGGAGTGAGTGCTCAGTGCCTCTGAGAAGGATTTTCTCTGAGTTTATTCAGTTTGCAGCACTTTCATCACAACTCTTTGGGACAGTGCTCCTTGTGTGCTTCTGGAATTTGATCAGATTTGCTTTCCTTGGTCAAGTGTCTTACCTGAAGCTCCATTTCTATTCAGGGTGAATTAGGGTCTATTCTCTTTCAAGAGGTAACAGCTTTTTTGTATAATAAGTCATTTCCAAACAAATGGCTTCAGCTACCAATGCTTCATTTTCTGAAGCCCCTGCATTGGATTGAATGTTGAGCCCCAGAATGCACAGAATCCACAACGTGAGAATATTTGACTTTGAAGTTTGGGAAGGCAAGTAAACAAACATGAAAAGAAAGTTAATTTATTCTTGCTATCCATGTATTCAAGTCCAGCTGAAGTGCTGGAAGACAGAGCCATAGGGGGACTATAATGGATATGTGTTTATTCTGCTACTATTGGACAACTTTGATAACCCCTTTCTGATTATGTCAGAGAAAGAACATTAGACTTTCACAACATAATTATTTGGGCTTATTATTTCTTCCTCCATTATGTACAAGCTAGTAAAGTACAGTTATTTCCTGATATCAAGGTCACTTCTCCCCAACCATCATAGAAAAGAGAAGAAAACACAGACAAGCTGCTCAGTAAATGAGATAAACCATTTGTATGCAGAATTTCCCTGTTTCCTTGTTTCAAATGTGTGGCAACATGTGCACATTTTCCAACCATCACTGACATCATACATTTATACAAGCCAAGCTAACATCATTACAGTTCTTACACTTTACAACTATGTGGCTTTGGGAAGTTCTCAAAACAGCTGATGGCTCAGTTTCCTTATCAGTGAGATGAAAATAACCAGTGTATTTGCCTTAAATGTTTTAATTTGGAGTAAAGTGGCAATTATTGTTTTGTGGGTGAATATGTATGTGCCCCAGATATAACTAAGGCTGACCACTCTTATATGCATGTTTCTTAGGAACAAACATTAAAGTATTTCTTTTCACTGTCTACACACCTATTCAGGGTGAATTGAGGTTGATATTGTCTTAACTTTAGGAACCAATTCAGTTTTATTTATGAAATATTTGGGCAGACTCTCCCATCTTTTGCCTATTCTGAGTTAGCTATTAATGATTTGGGGCAATATCCTACAACAATAATAGTCTACCCAACTCTCTGAGTCTGAACTTTCACCTTTAAGCATTGAATACATTTTTCTAGGTATTACTGCAGAATATGTACAGCTCTGAGGACCCTTCTAAGTTTGGAGGATGAGTGAAGGGGCACAAGTGTATAATGAATTCTTCATATTTTGGAAATAATAATCAAACTCATTGGAAAACTGCCAACACATGCTTTTTGTTGGCAGTCTGATCAGCAACTTTACTATAAAATCAGGTGCTTCAATAACTGGGAGTAATCATATTTCAGATAATATCAATAAACTATAATTTGCTGCCTTACAAAGAAGGAAATAACCATTAAAATTCAAAAAGAGAAAAGCTCCCTTGCTACTTTCTGATAGATATGTTTGACCTGGGGTCTTTGGGCATCTGATCAATTTCTGCAGTTGATGTTAGAATATTATTTTCTCCTACAAATAACAGAAAACTCAATACTAATTAAAATTCAGCTATATACATGTATAATCAATCACACATGGAAAACTTGCTAAGAACAGTATTGATCAACTTTCATGTTACTTTAGTTTCTTTTTCCTATGTCAGTCAGGATGACTAGAGCAACTTAAGTCTGAAATCCATGAGGGAGAACTTCCCTAAGCAGACAGGTGACAATGTCTTCTCTTCATACGTTTCATTCTTCTTATAGAGAGAATATTCTTGGATCGCCCTATTTTCACTGTAATACTTCATCACCTAAGAGTGGCTCACATGTCCATGTCTTTGCAGTAAAGAAGGATAGGATTCAGGTTTCAGTCACCTAGAGTTTTTATCAGGCTAGAATTGAGTGGGAGATAAGGAGGGTAATGACACCCAAGGTTTCCCGACTGACAAGAAGGAAGGAGGTGGGGGAAATTGTCCATATATTGAATTCTCTGTTCAAGATAGTGTATACTTGGATGTCTGTTTGGGTCACAAGCATCTTAATCAGTTTTCTCCTCTTCTCACATCACCATTTCCAGACAGTATGTACCATTTTATGAGAAGGTCTGTCTGAAATGCATAGAGATAGTTAGATCTATCCAGTTTTAGTGAAGCCTCAGGGCCATCTCTGCAGTGGGTAATAACAGGACCAAAGATGCTGGCTTAGGATCACATAGCATAACCTTATAAGCTTTTAAAAGCCTTGCATTTAATTTAACACATGTATGTTTTAATCTATGATCTCAATTTATCTTTACGTTTTTCTGTGCAATTGAAAGAATTAAAAATGACACTTTTTATCATTATCATTTTAAATGTAATACTAAATAAAAAGAATGGATGTAGTCTTCAGATACAATACAGTGTAGTGGAAAGATTTGTTTGAGGATTTTTTGCATGGATTCAAAGTTTTTTGTTCAAGTCCAGCTTCATTCTCTCAGTTCCACTTCCTTCCCCATCCATTCCAAATTCATGTGTTTTTCTTTTTTTATACTGAGGTCACTTGAGTGCTGCCTGCACCTGTATTGTGTAGAACTCTGCTGAAGGGTAGGTGGCCTGTCAGAGGCCAAATCCTTGATAAAAATGGACTCCCCTTTTCTTAGCAGCCAACAATTGCCAACAACTACTCAGTTAGGGGTGATGCTTTGTCCCCCTTTAGGTTGGAATTTTGTCTGGCTTCACCTTGCATAGATCTTATGTATACTATGACAACTGCTGTAACTTCATTATGTGCAACTACCCTGTTGTGTCTGGAAACTATTGTTTTGTTGTAGTTGTTCACTAGCTCTTGCAATGACAATCTTGACAACTAACACAGATAGCCACAACTTATCAACCTGTAGAGAATAAGAGACTGGATCATCTAACCCTAAATTGGACATTTACCTCACACCCCTTCCTTCCAAAGCTCATGGGTCATCATGGAAGATGGGGCACAAAGATAGTATATTGATTTTTAAAATAGAATTTTTGGTTATTTTATAATTCTACTGGAACAAATGGTAGTATGGAGATAAACATTATCTATGCTATACCAATATGTCTATACAGATTGGGAATTGCTATCCTTTTTATTTGGAACTAAGTGTGTTCTGCTTTAAAAATTGTTCATGAAATTGATTCATAATTGAAGGAAAATTTTTTGGTACAAATAGTTCAGGACCTGGAGTCATAACCTAGTTAAATCCTAATACTACTGTTTATTGGTATGCCAAGAGACTATGAACTGTCTATACAATCCTTACTCAGACAGTAGAATCTTAGTGACATTGAAGTGTCTTGAGAGACATGAGAATTCACAAAGTTCCCTGAGTCATGTTAGCACAGTTAGGTGCCAGCAACTACCAGCATCTTCCCTGACCCACATGTTTTGAATTGTAGCTACACTGCAAGCTCCATCAAGTTGCTGTTCCATGATTTTCCTAGCTAAGGCGGGTTCTTCCAACTACTTTACTGTAATGACTGCCATTCATTGAGAGATACTTGCTTCACTATAATATTCCCATGGAGTAAACTGGAAAGTGGGTTTACAGATATAAGGATAGAGACTTATGTTTGCTACTAGAATCTTTTCACCAGATTTTATTTGTTATTATAAAATTATAAGAATTTATGTTTTCATTAGCAAGACATCATCGTACCATATTTTATAAGCTTTGTCAGTTTCAAATGTTTATTTCTTTTGATTTTGGCAAATGTATCAAATGTAAAATATTGTTATAAAATTGTAAAATTTGTAATTATTTTATAGGTGGCATATATATTTCATTATTTTTAGAATGCCTTTATTATTTCTCTAAAAATGAGGTGATGGTAATTATAAAGAATGGAAACAATAAACAAACTAATGAAGAACAAGTGAATAAACCATCACCATCATCTAGATAGATTTCATTTCAAAATTCATTACATATTATTCCATAAATTCCTGCCTTCCTCACTTCTGTTTCTTTCTTCATTCCTTTGCTTCTTCCCTATATTTTTATATCCTGCCTATCTTTAAAAAAGTGTTTATTGAGATATATAAAATGTAAAATACTCTATAACAATTGAATCATCCTATATGAACACATTATGTATAACTGATTCTCTGATTCAGAAAGTTATTATGCATTTTCTGTGGTATACGGAATCTAGAGTAAAAACAAAAGCACACCAGTTGGAAATGGACTATTTGGGAAGAGAAGGGGTACCAACAGGAGTGGAGAGAGAACAAAAGAAGGTCGGGGGGACTTGGATGCATTCAAAGTACATTACATACACCTATAAGATGTTGTACTGCAACCCACTGTTTTTACTGATCAATATCCACAAGTAAAGATAAATTTAAAATGTTACAAACATACATAAGGAACTAGAGTATAGCAGAAAAGTAGAGTGTCTGCTCAGCCTGTGTGAGGCCCAGGTTCACTCTCCAGCAACACAAAGCAAATAAATAACAAACCACAAAAAAATGGAAGTTTTTCTTTTTTTTTTCTTCATAAATGAAATTAAGAGATAATGATCAAGTGAAACTCAATAGCCTCAAATTTTGTCTATAATTTAGAAAATATGTATTTTCATCATTGAAGTCATTTCTAAGTAATTGCTCCAAGGTTAAGTAAAAATATTAATAATGGAATTATTATTTTTTGGAATCTTCATATCCCACTACTCACTTTTTCTTCTTTGTCCATTATAGATGTTACAGTTTTCAAATACCCATGTACCTCTACAAAAATGTAAATTTTAAGAATTTCTTTTGTATGACAAATTATTTAAGAAACATTAAATGGTACAAACATGGTGAACATTTTCATCACACACACCCCTTTTCTTTTCATCCCCTTGTGTAGAAGAAGTTTATTTTAAAATTTGTATTGTCTTCAGTGTCCCTGTAAGCTAGGATGACTTTGTTATAGATGTGGCCCTAGACAATCTACAAGAATGCTGTGGATGTATGGCACAGCGAATTGTAAATGTACACTTCCTAACTGCTAATGGTTAAGGTATATGGTAGCCAGTGAGTTGCGAAGGTTTGCTGTATAAAGACTTAGTTCTTGCACAAAGTACAAGGCTTACCAACCCATTTTCCCCTTTTTCACAGTGTTCTCAGTGTTACATGTCTATAGTGGGCACTACTCAGCTCTCTCTCTCACCCATTCCAAACTTCTTTAGCTGCTATTGTATCCACTTTGGTGCTGCTTGTATTGGTATAATTTCAGGACCAAAAACTTGGTATTGTATAACAAATTATGGGCTCATCCCTGAGGAAAACTAACTCTTCCTCTCTCAACAGACAACTAGTTTTTTTGCCCTTCTTTATTGGCTAAAAATTTCATATACCCTATACCTGTCACAGTATCTGCTTATCAAGAGCCCCTTCTAAGAGAATGTGGTTTATAAATTTACAGGTACTGTGCCTACTGTATATATACTTATTGTACATAACTGACTACTTTGCTGTCTTCACTTAAAATGATTTTGAGATTCACCACTGTTCGTGTTAGTATTCATCTATTTCTCTTGGCTGTTGTTAATTATTCTACTTCAATTAATTTATTTCTCCGTTCCTCTTTTAAGGAATTGCTAAATGTTTGCTTGATTTCTTATGTTGTAATATTGAATGATCCTACAGAGGTTACACTACTTGAGAGATCTCTAATCTGCTGATTCCCATCATTAGAACTGGTGGACCACAGAGTGCTTGACCTTTCAATTTCCCAAGATGTTATTAATTTACCCTATGAAGTGGAGGCACAATAGAAAACTCAAGCCGATTGTCATCTGATATTACTGGTTTGTATTTTTTTGCATGCATTTCAAATGACCAAAGGTAGTATTGCTACTTTTTTATATCACTAGTTTGTAAAGACATTAATAACACTGAAAAATTATTGTTTTGATTTAGATTTTCCCCACAAGTAATTGCATTGGATTGGAAGTTTGGGATTCTTTGGCAAGTTAATTTCTGGCCATTAGTTTTGCACCATTTTTCTCTCATGTATACAGTTTTTCATCTAGGTGTTGACTGCACTGGCATATTCTGATCGATGATAGGCTTGCTTGTATTTACATGCTTTTATGCTTATGTTTATGTCTTTGCTTACACTTGTAGAATTTCTTCTACTTGGTATCTAAGCTGTTGCCTTTGACTTCCCTTCTGGAACTATTCTCCATTTTTCTCTACTCTGCTATCAGGGGCTATTGCGATTACTTGATATGGTGGTGATTTTTGAGTATTTTGTCTTTGAGAATTATCTGAAGACATAAATCCAGTAAATAAAGAAGTAGCATACTTTTTTCTCCTTTTCTGTATTGTTAGCATCATCAGGATATTTGTCTAAGTGAAAAACAGAATTCTCATTGTTAGATTTTTTAATGAAAGTAGTGCCACCTCCATGTCTTGACTTGCTAGACATGATAGAACAAGGTAGAAGTGACAGCAATGTCTGGTGTAAATGCCGAGAGTTTTAGATACATGTAGTAGGAGAAGATGGAATAAGTTTTGGAAACAAGAGAGGTATAGGAAAAGAGGGGAACCCTTGGGATGTTAGCTAAAGCAGCATCATGATAGTCTCCATAAATCCTTTAGAAATGGCTCCAGTTCCTTGGAGTCTAGCAAAACTTGTACCTAGCCTACAAGATTGTGCCATCTAAAAGGGTTGTCCAGAGAAGGTTGAAGCCCATAAGAAATGGATTTCTCTTCTGTCAGCTTCATTCACAACAGCCCTTGACCTATGACAGTGCAATGTATTCTTGGGAGAATCACTTTCAGCACTCCCTGAAGTGTGAAGGTGACATGTGACAAGGACAATTTTAGTTTTGTTGTTGTATTACATTTTTTTTATTGAGATTAAAAGGTTATTTTGAACTTCAAAGTCTAGACTATTAAATATTGTTAAACTTTCTATTCTGGGCTCAACTGTGCATGCTTTAAGTTCCAAGGGCCAATGTTTTAATGTCTGTTCCCCTGCCTCTTCCTGTTTCATTTCAGCAGCTTTTCTAAAACCCATTCTTAATTCCAGGGCTATTGCAATCAAATACAGTCTCCTGATCCAGCTCTAAGTTGACAATCTCTAATCTGTTATCACTGTTGTTTCTTTAGCCCACTCAGCACAGTTACTTCTTGTTCTTTTTCCTTAGATTTTTTTTCCTGAGATAGAATTTCTATGTGTAACCCTGGCTATCCTGGATCTCACTCTGTAGACCAGGCTGGACTAAAACTCAGAGATCTGCCTGCCTCTGTCTCCAGAGTATTGGGACTAAGGGTGTGCACTATCTCTGCCTGGCCTACTTAGAAATTTTTATTCTTCCTCTTTTGCTGACCAAGACACATCATATTTTACTTTGTCCCCCTTCTAAGTGTTCTGAAGTCAATCATGGTAGATGTAACCATCTTGTTAAATAAGAAACACAGAGCCAATGCAGAGATGAAAGCCCAAGAGGTCCGAGTAATAGCTAAGCGCTAAAAACCTTACCCTTCACTGCCACTGCTGTCCTCCTGAGCAAGTGCTACTTCCTGTGTATCTGTCTTCTTATAGACTTTCTGTTCTGCCTTTTCATTGGTTGTAAACCCAACCACATGACCTCCTTGTCACTGCCCATCTATACAGACCTCCAGGTTTTCTATGGTTGGTGTTGAGATTAAAGGCGTGTGTCTCAATGCTGGTGGTATCCTTGAACACACAGAGATCTGCCTGTCATGTGATCAGGATTAAGGATGTGTGCTACCACTGCCAGATTTCTGTTATGGCTTGCTATTAGCTCTGACCCCCAGGCAACTTTATTTATTAACATACAAATAAAATTACATTTCATTACAAATAAAATATCACCATATTTCCCCCTTTCTATTTTAATAAAAAGAAAAAAGGAAAGTTGTAACTAATATAAGAAAAACTATGTACAAAAGTACAATAACTATAAGCAACAAATCATCATATTTATATTGACATATTTTTTATGACCTGAAATTATTCTATAGTTATATGAATTATGTACGACTTAGCCCACTCTTTTAAGCATACAGTCCAGTGGTTCTTAGTTTATCTTCACGGTTGTATCATTATTACAACAATTCAACATAGAACGCTTTCACTATGCTTTAATTCAATGGTTCTCAACCTATGTGTCACAACCCCTTTGTAGGGTTGAACAACCCTTTCACAGGGGTCATCTAAGACCATCACAAAAACATAGGTATTTACATTACAATTCATAACAGTGGCAAAATTAGTTATGAGGTAGCAACGACAACAATTTTATGGTTGGGGGATCATCACAACATGAGGAACTGCATTAAAGCGTCACAGCATTAGGAATTTGAGAACCACTGCTATAAAGAAACCATGTGACCACCTGCAGTCACTCCACATTCCTCTCTTTGGAGTTTCTGGCAGCTATGAATTTACCTTTGTGTCTTTCCCACTTTTCTGAGAAATCACCATACTGATTTCCAAAGTGGCTGTATAAGTTTGCACTCCCACCAACAGTGGAGGAGTGTTCCCCTTGTTCCACATCTTGTAAGCTATCACCAGTATTTTTATCTTAGCCATTCTGACAGGTGTAAGATGGCATCTCAGTGTCATTGATTTGCATTTCCCTGATGACTAAGGATGCTGAAAAATTTCTTTAATGTCTCTTGGCCATTTGAGATTCTTCTGTTGAGAATTCTCTGTAGCCCATTTTTTAATTGGATTTTTTGGTGTTTTGCTGTCTAGTTTGTTGAGTTCTTTATATATTTTGGAAATCAGCCCTCTGTCAGATGTGGGGTTGGTGAAGATCTTTCCCCATTCTATAGGCTGTCATTTCGTCTTACTTACTGAACAAGAAGGACCCTAAGAGGGACATAGAGATCATCTTGGGAAGGGGAAACAGAGGAGATCTCCATGAGCAATAGAGGGGAGGGGATTGGGGATGAGAACATGAGGGAATGGGGAGAGAATGGAGTGGAAAAACAATGAAAGAGATATCTTGATAGAGGGAGACATTATGGGGTAAGGGAGAAACCTGGTGCTATGGAAATTCCCAGGAATCCACAAGGATGACCCCAGCTTAGCCTACTAGCAATAGAGGTGAGGGTGCCTGAACTGGCCTACCCTGGTAAGCAGATTGGTGAATACCCTGTCATCATAGAGCCTTCATCCAGTATCTGAGAGAAGCAGATTCAGAGATCCACAGCCAAGCCCAAGGCCAAGCTCCGGGAGTGCAGTTTAAGAAAAGGGAGAGGAATTATATGTGTAGCCCTGGCTGTCCTGGAACTTGCTCTATAGACCAGGCTGGCCTCAAACTCAGAGATCTATCTGTCTTTGCCTCCCAAGTGCTAGGACTAAAGTATCTTTTATACTTGTGTGTGTATATATATATATATATATATATATATATATATATATACACATGTATAAATTATCATAAAGTCCATTTTGTATGATTAATAAATGCTAATGAAAATGGAAAAAATGACAAAAGGATCCTTGTGAATTGATATCACAATAAAGAACTAAAGATTAAGAACATACAAAGCCAAACACCAGGCCGAGCTCTAGCAGTCCATTCGAAGAGAGAAGAGGGATTCTATGAGCAAGGGGCATCATGATCATAATGAGGAAACCTACAGAGACAACCAAACCAAACTAGTGGGAACTCATGAAATTCAGATCAACACCTGTGGAGTCTCCATGGGACTAGACTAGGCCCTCTGTATAATTGAGAAAGTTGTGTAGCTTGATCTGCTTAAGGGGTCCCCTGGCAGTAGGATCAGGATTTATCCCTGGTACATGAGCTAACTGTTTGGAGCCCACTACCTACGGTAGGACACCTCTCACAGCCTTGAGGAAGGGGGAGGTGTTAGACCTGCCTCTACTGAATGTATCAGGCTCTGCTGACTCCCCATGGGAGGCCTTACTTTCTTGTAGGAGGGAATGGGGAGGTGAGTGTGTGTGGGAAGTCTGGAGGGGTAGGAGGAAGGAAGAGGGGGATCTGTGATTGGTATGTAAAATGAATAATGAAATTTCTTAATAAATAAAAAAAGAAAAAATACAGTCAGAGTCAAGAACACATTGGAAGTTAAATCTCTATTCCACTGTTTTACTATGAAAAATAAAACCTACCATAAATGCAAGAAAAAAGAAACATACAAAGAAGAAAAATTTTAAGAACTTAAGACTGAAAAACTATCTCTATGATACATGCACACATGATGGACTATCCGCTGGGGGTGCATTTCCCAGCTGAGTCATTCTCTTTCACATTGCTAATGCTCACTGTTTTGCTGAGAAAATACATCTATCATTTTAGAGACTTAAAGCTGTCATTTCCCTCTTTCTCTCTCCCTTTCCCTTCCTCCCTTTCTTCTCTCTGGAAATTTTTTAGCTTCCAGTTTATCAAATTTGGTAATATCTCTTGA
The DNA here is from genome assembly GCA_902168415.1 of Peromyscus melanophrys. Classification (NCBI taxonomy): domain Eukaryota; kingdom Metazoa; phylum Chordata; class Mammalia; order Rodentia; family Cricetidae; genus Peromyscus; species Peromyscus melanophrys. Next base: position 37,898 of record CABHPR010147894.1, on the reverse strand, counting down.
ATCTTTAAGCTATGGCTTCTAGAATAATTACCAATACAAAAAAAAAAAACCAGTTATTTGTAGATAAGACTGGGGTTCAGTTTCCAAGAGTATGGTAAAGTAAAGTGACACATTCTTTGCCCACTATCCTTCCTCCTTGGAAACCATGACATCATTCCCATCAAGGCCAGGAGTTGGTTTGACCAATAGAACTTCACACAGATGATTGCATGCTGGGTCTGGATGTTGGCTTTAGAAATCTTTGAATGTTCTCAGATCTCTCTCACTACCTGGCCATCCACACTGGTAACAAACCCAAACTAGTCTTCTAGAGGGTGAAGAATGGCATGGAACAGAGACAAGCCATTTCCTCTGCAGACAGTCTAGCCTAACCAGCACATTGATTATCCTCACAGTCCTTCTTATATCTCCTGTCTTAGTTAAGGTTATTATTGTTGTAAAGGAACCCCATGACCATGGCAACTCTTTTTTTAAAAACATTTAATTGGGGTGGCTTACTTACAGTTTCAGAGGTTCAGTACATTATCATCATGGTGGGGAGCATGGCAGCATGCTGGCAGACATGGTGTGGGCTACATCTTTATCAGAAGGCAACAGGAAGTGGATTTTGTATTCTGGGCATGACCTGAGCACATATGAGACCTCAAAACCCATCTCCTGTGGTGCTTTTTTGTTTGTGCTGATGTGGTGATATTTTATTTGTGCTTTAATACATAAAGCTTGCCTGAAGATCATAGGAAAAGGCCAGCCATTATAAGTAAACACAAAAGTCAGGCAATGGTAGCACACACCTTTAATCCTATCACTTGGCAGGCAGGAATCTGTCTGGATCTCTGTGAGTTCAAGGCCACACTGGAAACAGAGCCAGGTGTGGTGATATATGCCTTAAATTCCAACACTAGTTAACCATGGAGGTCTGGAGGTCTATACAGACAGACAGGAAGTGACAGAGCTGGGCAGGAAGAGGAAGTGATGTAGCTGGACAGAGAGAGCAAATCAGATGGCAGAACAGCAAGGCATATAAGTGTGGGTAGACAGGAAGTATTTTGCTTTTGGAAGCTGCGGAGTTGGTAAGGTGAGGTTAGCATGTGGCTGTTCCTATCCCTCTGATCTCTCTCAGATTTTCACCCCTATATCTGGCTCTGTGCTTTCTATTAATAAGACCATTTATAAATTTGTCTGAAATCTCCACAGCGACATACTCCTTCCAACAAGGGCATACCACCTATTCCAACAAAGCCACACCTCACAATTGTGCCACTCCTTTTGGGGGCCATTTTCTTTCCAACTACCACATTCCACTCCCTGGCCCCCAAAGAGTTGTAGCTATATCATAATGCAAAAATGCATTCAGTCCAGCTTCAAAAGTCCCCAGAGTCTATAACAGTCTCAAACTTATTTAAAAGTATAAAGTTGAAAGTCTCTTCTGAGATTCAAGCAATCTCTTAACTGTAATTCCCTATAAAATCAAAATTTAAGAAAGCAGATCACATACTTCCAACATATAATGGCACATGGTATATCTTATCATTCCAAAACATAGGGAAGGGATCATAGTGAGGAAATACTAGACCAAAGCAAGACCAAAGATCATCTGGGCAAACTTCAATCTCTGTATCTCCATGTCCAATGTCAAAGCGCTCTTCAGATCTCCAAGTCCTCCTCTCATTTTTGTTGAATGCAACACACTTCTTTTTCTTGGGCTTGTTCCACTCCATGTTATCAGCTTTCCTGTGCAGATATTCTACAACTCTGGCATTTCTAACATCTTGGGGCTTCCAAGGCAATCCAGGCTTTAGCTTCACAGTTTGACACAATGGCCTCTCTAAGCCTCAATTGAGGAACACCCAGACATATGCCTGGGTTCAGTGGCTTTCCTTAGTTACAAGGGCAAATTCCATAGCTCCTTTCTTGTATCCTTAATTCCAGAACCATGTGGCCAATGATGCCAAGTTCTGCTGCTTGCTAGAGTGGGAACATGGCCTCCTTGTTCAATTACATCTTCACCAGCTTTTTGTTTTTGACTGTTACTTCCACTGCCTAAGCTTGGCCGTCCTTGAACTTGTTCTTTAGACAAAGCTGGTCTCAAATGCAGAGATCCACCAGCCTCTGACTTATGAGTGCTGGAATTAAAGGTGTGCACCACCACACAGGCGCTAAGCTTTTCTATAGTTCCTTTACACGATCAGAAAATTTAGCTAGGTGGGATCTTGCCTTGAGGTCACCACTCCCTTTATTCCATTTCTCAATCTATTTATCTTCTTGAACACAGGATTTAGCTCAGTTCCACCTGCTGGTGTCCCTTTTCTCAAAATGTGCATTTTGTATTTTTATTTGCTCAGCTTACTTCTTTTCATTATAAATCTTCATTAGAGCTACCACTAATAACCACAAAACAGAGTCTATAATAAGCTCTTTTGAGATTTCCTCTACCAACAGAATTAATCCAAATCTTTGCACTTTAGCCTCAGGCAGACTCTTTAGACAAGGGCAAAAAGCAGCTACATTCTTCAACTAAAATAAAACAAGAATGATCTTTAAGCCACAAATTAATATTCTTCTCCTCTGTAACCTGTTGAGTCAGCCCCCCCACCCCCACAGTTCAAATAACTCTTTGCACCTCTATCTTCTATGTTCCTACTAGTATGGCCCATTAAGCACTGCTTAAAGAATTCTACTACTTTGCTAACCCAAAGTACCAAAGTCCATATTACTCCAAACAAAAACATGGTCCAGTCTATCACAGCAATACCCCAGTCCCTGGTACCAACTTCTGTCTTCATTAAGGTTTCTATTGCTGTGAAGGGACAACATGGCCATGGCAACTCCTATAAGGAAAACATTTAATTGGGGTGACTCACTTACAGTTTCAGAGGCTCAATCCATTATCATCATGGTGGGGAGCATGGCAGCATGCAGGTAGGCATGGTGCTTACTACATCTTAACGGACTACAACAGGAAGTGGACTGTCTCTCTGGGCATGACTTGAGCATATATGAGACCTCAAAGCCTGCCTTTACAGTGACACACTTCCTCCAACAAGGGCATACCTACTCCAATAAAGCCACACCTCCTAATAGTGCTGCTCTCTTTGGAGGCCATTTTCTTTCAAACCATACATCTCCCCCCAAAATAAACCCCAGATAATTATACATACACTCTTGATCTAAAACACACCCCAATATTCTAAGTGTGAAATCACAGAATTTTGAGTTCTTATTAGTTAATATAAAAAGAATGTATAGGAATATAATGAAACCCTTTGAGAAACAAGACACAACTCAACAATCCATGTCAGAGAATGAAGCTTTCATTTGACTACAGCATGGCCGTTCTGATTCCTGGTGTTGATCTGCAGATATTAATCATGTTTGCCATTTCAGTCTGTGGGACAGAGAAATACACACTCTACCTCACACATTTGCTGCACACAACTCCCCAAATTACAAAAACAATAAATTTAAAATAGGTATAGTTACAGAGAAATCTAATAGTTTTCCATAATTGTTCCATCTCTAAGATGAACATTCTACTTCTTACCTGAGGACTTTTGTACTCCTCCCTAGGCTGTCAAACTCTTTACCTCAAAGGAGTATTGTCTTCCTTCTCTGAACCTATGACAATGCTCCAGGCTAGGAAATTTCCCCATCTGGGTTTATATTTTCATCAACCAGAGAACATCACAGGGGTGTCCCATTTGCACCAGTTTGGACATGTTACTAACATTGATCTGAGAGTCCAAAAGACAGGCAGAAGTGTCTGTGAAGCTATGGAGATGAGAAATAATAATAGGTACCTGGATTGGGCTCTTTTTGTGATATAATAGTAGTATATGGACACCAAAGCAGTTCTGATTAGTTTATTTTTTTTAAAAGCTTTATGTTTATAGTCATGTGAATAATCATGAACCAAGTTCCACATGTACCATGCAGTTTTAGTCTAAAACTGTATTTCACATTGTCCATCCTATAAGGGAAATTTTTTTCAATAAGAATATGGTTATGGTTACAGATAAGGTAGAATACTTACCCAGCACTGGGTACTGGGTTCAGTCTTTAGCTAATTTTACATGAATGGATACGTAAATAAACAAAATCAAGATGCTTCCAATGAAGAACTAGTCCTACCTAAGATAGTTTCCTCCATTTTAGAGGTTTTCCTCTTTCCTGCCAATTGTATTGTTATAAAGTACATTTTATGCACTTAATTACAGTTCCACAAATGTCGTGTCTAACAGGCGAGCATGCCAAGAATCTATGAGAATATTCCCTCTCCTGTGCTCATGCCAAGTTCAGCATAAATTAATTTTCTGAACATCTTGCAAATGTCTCATTTAGCATGCTTTCAGCCTAAACTTAACTAATATAAATGTACAGAGAGGTCATTCTCCCTTAGGAGATCAGCTAACCGGAGGTGTGATGATTCAAGGAACTCTATGCTTACCAGCATTTTTCTACAACTGTGCTATGGATTGTCTGCTCTGTAAGTGTCTAAACAAATAGCCACAAATTTCAGGCAAGAGCTTACAAAAATCACATTCCTTATACCTTCCTACTCACCAGAAAGTCTCAACTGAACTAATTAAGATGCTGTTCTCAGTTCATCATTCTGAAAGGACAAACTGAATTTCTTTTTTCTGATTCTCATTGCGCGCTAACATTTAGGCTACTTTTGCCACATGTCACTGCAATATGCTACCAAAAATGAAGTTCTGAGTTGGTGACATAAAATAAATTCTGGTATTCATCACTGTTATTCTCAAATGTGCCATCCATTACAAATTATAGAATGTTAAATAATCAAACTTTTTTTTCCCCTCGCTTTTTCGCCTATCTTATTTTGGCAAGATGTTTTAATGTTTCCAGAAGAAAAAAAAAATGAAAACCATGTGTCTTGAGTGGTTCCCACTGCAGCATGATTATACTGCAATGAAGACATTTTATTGTGTTAATTTTCATTAAATAAAACCCCGTTGAAAGCCAGTAGTTTTCCAAGACCCATATGATTTATGACATGCTAATGTTTGCAGGGAGACACTCTGTTTCAATTATAGGGAATAATTGATGGCTTTCAGAACAGCTCGGTAATCATATCACCCTCGAAAACTTTAATTTTAGAACCGTGGCACAGTGTGAGACCTGGGAACCTATTGACAATGCTGTCAGCTTCTGCACAAATTTCATCTTCATCACCTCTGGCTACGTTTCCCAGGAGATGGCCATGCCTGCCAAAGACGCCAAAGATGCACTTCCAGGAGCAGGCCCTTCAGAAGCATTGTAGCCTAAGTTTTCTATAATTCAAGAAGAGTTCTCTTTGTTTCTTTGTCGATGGGCAGCAGATGGTGTGTGCTGTGTCACTAAAGGAAGTGTGATGTACCTGAAGAAACCAACTATGTCCTTTACTCTTCTACATTCCCTTTTTCTTTTTGCCCATCTCCTGTTTACTGACTTTTATCTCTTCCTGAACATCCTGACTCCAAGTATAATTTCATTAAATAAAAACAATATTTTAAAATAATTTTGTGGGAAAATTGTTATGTCTTTTATTCTAGCTCCAAGTATGAGTGGATTTGTCAGAGATAAAAAATATCAAATAACGAGGGGAAATAGATTTAGAGAAGATATGAACAACAGTTCAGGTGCATGTATAATATTTAATGAAGCAAAATCTTTTCTGCTTTCTAAAATATGGAGAGGAAACTTAGTCACTGGTCATTGGCAGGTGAACCCTAGGGGTCAATATTTTCACTTGTTTCTGAACTTTTCTGAGACTTATAATTCTCTTACATTCATTTTGAAATTTAAAAATCAAATGAAGGAAAATTGATCAAGCTAAAGACTAACTATTAAAAGACCCAAAGCATACAGAAATCGGATGCACGCTCCACAGCCTGGTGAGTCATTGAAAAAACTTTTCATTACTCTTGGTATACATTTGCAAAGCAAAACTCATGGGGAGCTTCAAATTCCATTTCATTGGGTAAAATATTCTCCAACAATTTTATCAAGTAAGTGAGTTTGATCTTGCCTTGAGTCATGACGTCAAAATTACTATTTTTAAAAACCCCTATGGTAAAGCCATCATTTGAGCCATCAATGAATGAAGCTTGTGATTGTGGAATATGTCTTGTCTTCAGCTTTGCAGGTAGAGAAAAAGTCTTCTAGTCTCTTCCCTTCCCTTATACATTTTTAGATTTCATTACCTCACCTCCAGCCCAATTCCTCCTTAAACTTTTAATCACCAGGATTCGTGCTGAAGTAAAATTTGTAGATATATTTTTATTATTTAAAATAATTTTAAAATTTAAATATATTTTAATCATATTTCCCCTCACCAAGTCCTTCCAGATCCTCTCCCATTCCCTACCCAGCCAATTTTAAGTTCTTTCTAAAAAAAAAAAAAACCCAAAGCCCCACAAAACTGTTACCAATAAAAGCACACACAAAGAACTATGGAATACATTATATGTTGGACAACTACTCAGAACATGAGGACTGTCCTGTAGTGCTTAATATGCCCAGTGTCACTCCATTGGAGGAAACTGATTTTCCCTCTCCCAGCAGATATAAAAGAGAGTTCAGTTGTTAACCTTTAGCCTAGTTGCTAGGCTTTCATTCATTTATTCATCTTCTCCCTGCATGTCTTTGTTTACATTCATGGTACAGAAAGGCTATTTTGGAAGACAGTTATGCTCACCACTCTACCATCAACACAGACACCAGAAAGGCTGCTTTGAACAGCAAGTATTAACTTATGGCTTGGTTAGCTTTGTTACATGACATTTCTGTTTTATAAAACTCAGACTAATTAATTCGATTTGTTACAGTTTGGGATTCAGATAAAATGTTAAAAGGCATTCTCTTCTAAGAAATAATCTCATATTTTTATTTCTTTCAAGAAATCATTTCTAGTCTGTTTACTTTTTATAAAGTCAAAACACTGTAGGTAGTTTTGATTTTTACTTAACTATCCCAATATTGTTGAAAGAATGATACCTTTCATCATTGTTTTTGAACTGCTGCAGCAATTATAAAGACACAAGTTATGAGTGATTGGCCTTTATATTGCTTTGTTATTTAATTCCCAAGACACGTAGTATTTTTTCCTTCTCTTTGACAGATAAGGAAGCTGATTCAATGCAACCATTTTATCACACCTTGTGAAGAAGCCTTATGATTCCAACATCTGCCTGCTCTGAAGTGTTTTGCTATTTCTCTGTGGCCCACAGTAGAAGCCAGGCTAGCTGTTAAGAAATTATAGTTGAATAAGAAATGATATCAGAAATAAACATTATATTTGAGGAGAAGAAAATAAATTAAAATAATCCTGTTTGGCTATCTAGATTCAAAAGAAACCCCAAATTTCGCAATATTTCCTTTAATCCTACTTATTTGTGTATGGGCCTTCACAAATGGGAACCATCATCTCTTTAGTGGTACACATGGAGGAAAATAAACTGTCCACATCTCTGATATTCTCAGAATTAACTTTTCTGCAGAGAAAAGTATTAATTAGAAATATCACATTTACAGTCCAAACACTAAAAAAGGGAGAGCATGGAGGCGAATCTAGTCAGAGTCAGCAGTGAATCACGGCCAGCCTCTTAACAGTAGGATGTGTTTCAGCTTGCTTGCTACGCGTCCTCCTTCTGGGAGTCCCTCTCTGCATTAATGGCTATCAAATGAGCAGGTGTTTATTTTGCAAGGGAAAGGTAAATCCATAGGTTCATTTAAGCTTTTTTTTAAAATAAACATTTTCTGTAAACCCTAAAACAGTGGATATAATATGATTCCTATAAAGAGCACATTTACATTTCCCTGGAAAAAATAAATAGAACAAAAGATCATTGAAAATTGGTATTCCTCAAGTTCACGCTCCATGTTCAAGCTGCTGATATTCCCTTTCACGGGAGGCACCTTGTGGTTGCAGTATAAATTGAAACAGGCTGGCTAAGCCAACAGCCCAGTTACAAAGCCCTTGCAGAATGGGCTCGGCAAGTTTCTGAGGCTAAGCAGTCTTCTAGTGAAGTTTATTTCTATTGCTATCTCATTATGACATAAAAGGGATAATTAGTAGAGCTCAACATTGCAATTTCTTTTTTAAAAATTGTTTTACTTTATTTATGTGTGCATATGTGTAGTAGGGGTATTTGTATGTGGGAGCATGCCCACTGAGGCCAGAAGAGAGGATGAGATCCCTTGTAGCTGGAGTTACAGGTATTCATGAGTTGTCTGATGGAATTCTGTGGTCTTCCAAGAGCCTTAGGCGCCCTTAACTGCTGAGCACTTACTCCTTCCATCAAAGTACTGTGATTTCATCCTGAAAGCCTTTTATTAGGAAAGAAAACACAGAATTTCCCTCCCAATCAATTGGACTTCAGTACAGCATGTTCCTTTCTTAGAGCAATATTAATATCACTGTGAAGTCTAGGGATCAGGAAGGTGGCTCAGTGGTAAATGCTTGCCATACAGTATGAGGAACCAAGTTGGGATCTCTAGTACCCATGTAAATAGTTAAATGTAACTGTAATATTAGATTTGGGGAGGCAGACATGGGGCTTGCTGACCAGCTACTGTAGCTGAACCAGTGTACACCAGTCTAAGTAAGAATTCATCTCAAAAATAATGTAGAAAGTGACTGATAAAGACAAATAACACTGGCCTCTGGTTTTCACGCACACACATACTCATATACACTCTCACACACATGCCACAAAACTCATACCTATACCACACACACATACAATGTAAGAAGTTGGTCAATCAACACACGTTAGGGCACTGAAATTGTTCAAGGTACATATGGTGGTTTGAAAGAAAATGGCCTCCAAAGGGAGTGGCACTATCAGGAGTTGTGATCTTGTTACAGAAAGTGTGCCACTGTGGGTGTGGGCTTTGAGGTTTCTTATGCTCAGGTTACAGACCAGTGAGTCCATGGATATCCTGTTGCCTGCAAGATGTAGAACTCTCAGCTCCAGTACTGTGTCTGCCTGCATTCTACCATGCTCCCCACCATGATGATCATGGACTAAACTTCTAAAACGGTAAGCGAGGCACCCCAATTAAATGCTTTCTTTATAAGAGTTGCTGTGGTCATGGTGTCTCTTCACAACAATAAAAACCCTAACTAAGACAGGATAGAATGTCATTATTTTAAAACATATTTTTTTACAAATTGGAAGCTTGCTAGTCTGTGTGCATAGAAGATGAAGCATGGGGTAGTTTTGCTTCCTTCATACTGTTTATGGTGGTGACAGACTTTCATTTTAGTTTTCTCAATATTGAACAATAACATTTTTACAAAAGGGTTGTGAATTACTCTTTCTTCAAAATCACCTTGTGAAACATTTTATTAAACGTGCAGAAAAATCATCCTATTGAAAGCCTGAGAACATCTCTTAATTATCATGATGATGCTTTAACCTATCATTGTAATGCACTAATGCACAAGAGCTTCCCAAAGAGGTGATGACAGGTGAGCTTACAAATGTTTGGAAATATAAAGACTGCCTATTTTGAGCCTGAGTAATATTGAATAACTACTTTGAAATGAAAATATACACTTACAGGTTAGCTAACTTATACAACACACAATCATCTCTGATTGTTTGTCCCCACTGAAAAATCACTGGCAGAAGTGTATAGGGATTGACCAAATGCAGGATTACCCATAGTAGGACTGCTAAAATCACTGTGAAAGTATGTTAACTTTAAGACAATTTTATATTTATAGGAAAGTTGAAATTTTTTCTACAATTTATTTATATCTGGTCACCCTGATTTCAATAATGTTAATATCATGCATTAAACCACAGTACAACTAAAAATCAAGAAATTAACATTGGTATAATATTAATAAATAACATATTTCATATGAATTGCATTAGTTATTCCACTGGTGTCCTTTTCTGGTCCAGGACACAAGCCAGGAGCCCAGATTGTATTTAGTTTTCATGCATCCTTGGTCTTTTCATTCTGTGACAGTCACTGTATGAACCATCTTTAGTTCCCCATCTCTGCCTAGGGCTTGTAAGTTTAATATTACATAGGTAGCTCACATTATATTTCTATTGGACAAAGTATAATTTGAATTTAATATGGTGTTTCCCGAATGTGAAACACTCTTGCCTTCCTGGAATAATGGGATCTACAATTACTAATTTCCTAAGCCAGTATAATTCCTAACAGCAAATCCATAAGCATCCATCCTTATACCCACAGAAAAGTGTAATCTTTACCTTTCATCGAGGAACAGAAAACCACAACCAATCAAAACTCAGAGTAGTTAGGCCCAGTTGCAAAGGATGCATCTACAAAACACCCCCACACCTAATATTCGACAAACCTTGTGGAAGAAGGGGCAGAAAGATCGTAAGAGCCAGAGGATTACAGACTGTTGCATGAGTTTGTGTCTCTCAGTAATATCAGAAGCTACACCTAGAAAGCCTCATCCACATGACTTCTCAAACATGTGCTGAACAAGGATGACACCAACATGCTGAAATGGATGGGGAAAAGTCTGTGGTGCCTCAGTCCTACACAAAGGCAACTGACTAAAGCTGGGAAATGGAGAGGTGGTCCTCCCCAGGGAAGAGCACATCAATTAATTGTCCAGTGCCAAATAGTCAACCCTGAAAACACACACACAAGTAATATTATATGGACTTAACAGGTATATATATATATAAAAATTCGTGCAGTAACAATGAATGAAAAAAAGAGTCCACAAATTTGTAGAAGAGTGGAGAGGAGTATATGGGAGGGTTTGGAAGAAGGAAAGGGAAGGGAGGAATGTTATAATTAAATTACAATCTCAATTGTTTATTTTCTTTATTTATTCTTCTCTCCTATAATACATCCTGACCACAATTTTACCCCCCTCCACTCCTGCTAACCCCTCATCCCCCAACATTTCGTATCCCCCAGATTCACTCCAAAGAGAAAAAAAATCAAAAGGGAACATGAGAACAGATGCCAGCTAATCTAATCTCAAAACCAAGTTTATCATCAAATCGCTATAGGCTTTAGAAATTTACAAATATTTATATTTCTCATAAAAACTCAGATAGGAATATGAATATCACTTATAATTGTAAGGATTAAAAAACACAGTTTATAAACATGTGGTAAAATAACATTAACATGCTCTACATATTAGTAAATAGCAGCTAGTATCACTGATATAGTCACTAATTAAAGTGCAATTTTAGCATAAGTATCTATTGTTAGGGAAAATGAAAACTCAGAGACTACTTCTGGGAAATTCAGAGCTTAGTATATTATTGCAATATGATTGTTGGGGCCCACAGAAACTCCATAGTGAGGCCTTATTCCATCTTGACTTAAGATCAGAGAGTCCGAGCTTTTTTTGTTCCACAAGGCTGCATAATAGGATGTTTTGGCCAAAGGCGTGGTTACCAGGTGTCTTATATTTCAAAACCTAATTACAGGAGGCTTTGCTGTCATGCACGGCTACCAGATGTTTTCAGAATTAAGGAAGTGTTTACATTTGTCTGTACTTTGTCCTTGAGACAGGGAGGCCTTTTCCTTCTCCCCTTGCTGGTATATAAAAAGCTCATGAGGAATAAACTCGGGACAACTGTGGTATTGACCCAGAGCCCTCCCAATGCTATTCTGTGTCTCTGTCTTTTTCTTTGTCTATATCTCCATTTTTCATATCATTATTTCTCAATCCACACTCCCCTGTACCAAGAACCATCAGAAGGTCAGACTGGACTCAGCATATGATTTAGCAACACTCTCAGATATACATCCAAGAGAAATAAAAGCATATGTTCATACAAAAACTTCCCCATGAAAGCCCATAGGAACTGTGGTGGTTTGAAAGAAAATGACTCCCGAAAGGAATGGCACTATTAGGAGATGTAGTCTTCTTGAAGTAGGTGTGGCCCTGTTGGAGGAAGTATCTTTCTCTGGAGGTGGGCTTTGAGGTCTCACATATGCTACAGCCACATTCAGTGAGACAGACCACTTCCTGTTGCCTGCATATCAAGATGTAAAAATCTCAGCTCCTTCAGCACCATGTCTACCTGCATGCTGCTATATCACACCATGATGATAATGAACTGATCCTCTGAAATTGTAAGCCACCCAGTTAAATGTTTTCCCTTATAAGAGTTGCCATGGTCATGATGTCTCTTTACAGCAATAGAAACCTTAACTAAGACAGATCCATTATATATATTAGTCCTAAAGTAGATATAAACCAAAGATCATTTGACTAACAGATTATTAAAATATGACCTGAGCACAGAACAAATCATTAGGCAAGAAGAAGAATGAAGTCTTACCACATTCTACATGAAACAAACTTGAGAAGTCCCTTCTACTTTGAAGAAACCAATTCAAAGTAAAACAGATATATGACTCTTCCATGAAATGCTTCAACAGTGTAGAGAGAGGGGCCATATTCATGGTTTTAAAGAGCCAAGTATGAGTAAATATTAATGGGGAGTGTCTATTTCCACGATGATGAAAATACTCAGAATCCACCTTGGTGGCAGGTGCATCATTCTATCAATATATTAAAAGGCTTTGAAGTAATACTTTAAGTGAGCAAATTTTACAGTATAAAAAACAACTCAAAATATTAAAAATCTGTTGGATTTTAATAATAACTCCCATCAATTTTCATCAATTTTGGAAGATATCGCTGAATATACTCTGAGCTTGGGGGAGAAGAGGAAACAGCAGCATTAATGAAAATCAAGACTAACTCTTTGTAAAATATCAAAGGTAACTGATCATAATTGGTATAATAAAGTACTACTTACAGTAAGATAAGGCAAACACAAATACTATTTTAAATATATTTCAGTGAAGCCATATTTTATTTGTGGTTTATTTTTGTTAATACAAAACTGATTTTTTGGTAAGAGAAATAAAAAAGACTGACTCCATCTTTTTATATTTATTTGTAAGAGCTTTTAAGCCTTAACCGTCCCTCATCTCCTTCTATCTACACCTGGGTAAGTTTAAAAGGCCACATGCCCCAATTTTTAGTACTTGTACCAGATAAGTATAACATAACATCTTTCATGTTCATGGGATACTTTGCCTGGACCCCACCAGCCATATTGTTCGAGTTTGTTCCTCCATTGTCATGATAAAACACTGACCTAAAAGCAACATATGGGAGGAAAAGGTTTGCTTGGTTTTTAGGGTACAGCCCATCATTGAAGGAAGGCAAGACACAAAATCAAGCAGAAGCATGAAGTCAAGAACTGAAGCAGAAGCCATGGAGAAATACAGCTTATTGGCTTGCTCTTCAGAACATGCTCAGTCTGCTTTTCTGTACAACCCAGGACCACTTGCCAAGTTGAGGCATTGCCCACAGTAGACTTATTCCTTCCAAACCAATCATTAATAAAAAAACAAATGCCCCTCCCCCAGGCCAATCTGATAGAGGCTATTTCTCAACTTAGGTTCCCTCTTCCCAGGTGACTTTCCTTTATGAAAAGTTGACAAAAATTAAGCAGCATAAACATCTACTATAAAAGCTCCACACCTTTGTGGTGGTAGCTTATAGCATTCCTAAGAAACACAATATCACAGTGAACGCCCTATTCCTCTAGGTCTTAGACCTTTCTGTGGTGTTATTGTGTTCCCAAAAATATTGTGTACCCTAATAAACTTATCTCGGGTCAGAGAACAGAAAAGCCACTGGATACTTAGGATAGGCAGTGGTAGCACATGCCTTTAATCTTAGCATTCCAGAGGCAGAAATCCATGTGTTCAAGAATACAGCCAAGCATGGTGACTCACGCCTTTAATCCCAGGGAGTGATGGCAGATAGCAGAAAGGTATATAAGGCATGAAGACCAGGAACTAGAAGCATTTGGCTGGTTAAGCATTTAGTCTGGTTAAGCTTTCAGTCTTCAAGCAGCAGTTCAGCTGAGATCCATTCTGGATGAGGACTCAGAGGCTTCCAGTCTGAGGAAACAAGACCAGTTGAGAAGTTGGCCAGGTGAGGTTAGCTGTGGCTTGTTCTGTCTCTCTGATCTTCCAGTGTTCACCCCAATAACTGGCCTCAGGTTTGATTTTATTAATAATAACTGTTAAGATTCTGCCCCTTCTTCCACAATGATCCCTGAGGCTTAGCTGTAGGGGTTGTTTTGTAGATATATCAGTTGGGTCTGGGTTCCACAACTCTAACTTTTGATCAATTGTGTTTTTCTGTAATGCTATCCATCTATTGCAAGAAGACATTTCCTTGGCGAATGGTGAAGATTAAACTTGTCTTTAGGTATAAGGACAAATATTTAGAATGTAGTTAGGGATTATGCTCATTTACCAAATGGTGATTAGAGATTCTTCTCTAAGATCCATGACTTCACTAGCCCTGGGTAGTTCATTTGGTGTACTGTATCAGGCATTGTTTTGCTCTTGTTGAGCTGGTCTTAAATCTAATTATAGAGATGTTGGTTACCACCAAGGAATATATGCCGTTATTGTTCCTTTAGGGTTTTCGTGCCATGCTGGTCATTGTTGTGGTTCACAGGCATCATAGCTGGGGAGGACTGTTGGCTGCTTCCCTCCTTTGGGAGCTTGCAAGACAATTTCTGGTGCCATCAAGGTTAGTCTTTAAGGAGAACACTTTCAGCTCAATTCCAGCTCAGGGGCCTCTGGGCCCTGTGTCTGAAGTGCATGGTGTCTTCAGCAGTAAGGACTTATCTTCCAGCTCTGGTGGGCAACCAAGAGCAACAGCAGCAGCCTATAATGTTTTGGGAGTCTCATAGAGATGACTGATCAACAACCCAAAAGAGAGGGCAAAGAGGGCTCTAATCCCTGATCATGACGTTTCACTAGAAGGTCTTTGGTGTTTATATATATATTACAAAATTAAAGGGAAAGGTTTCACAAATTTGAAAGAAAACAAGAGGAATATGGGAAGGTTTGAAGTGAGGGAAGGGAAGAAGGAAATGATGTAATTATATTATACTCTTAAAAATGAAATAAATCATTTAAAAAAGAAATCAAGCCCTAGGGAGATGGCTCCTCTAGTTAAGTACTTGCTCTGTAAGCATGAGGACTTGAGTTCAAGTCCCATAATCCACCTAAGTAGCCAGTCCTGGTGATGGGTGTTGTATTCCAGCTAGGGAGGTAGAGACAGAAGGTTCCTTATATCAATGAAGATTGGATGACTTTGGAGGAATAACACCTAAGGTTATCCTTCCCGAGTACCCATATCCCCAGAAATTCCCCCATCAATAGATCCTAACCCCTTAAGAACATATTCTAGGATTCTAATGAAATGTTTTAGAATTGGCAACGGACAAAACAGATCAGTGGCTGCTTGAGGCTGGTGGTTGACTGAAGATGTGGGAAAACGTTAGGGACAGTAGAAATGTTCTAAAACTGAATTTTGATGTGTGGTGATTGTTGTTCACAAAAACAAAACAAAACTTTATACCTGCTTCCTTCTGTCTTCCCTTTCTTCTATCTCCCCTGACTTCCCCATATCCCTTTCCTCCCTCTCTCCCTCCCTCCCTTCCTCTCTCTCTCTCTCTCTCTCTCTCTCTCTCTCTCTCTCTCTCTCTCTCTCTCTCTCTCTCTCTCTCTCTCTCTCTCTCTCTCTCTCTCTCTCTCTCTCTCCCTCTCTCCTTCTTTCTCTCCTTTTTTCTTTATTTTTGTTTTGAGTCAAGTTTTCACTATGTAAGTGAATCTGACCTGGACCTTTGTAGTCCAAGTTGAAGTTGAACACATATGATGCTCCTACCTCAACCTCCCAAATACTAGGATTGGTTTTGTGAGTCATCATAACCAGCTTCACTTGCTTTCTCAAACTATTTTTGTATTTGTTTGGTAATCCAACTTTCACTTTCATAGATCTTTACAATTAAGCCATAAATATTTTCTATATCCTTTCATATGTGTGTGATATTCATAGTCTCTGCATTTGGATCTAGTTTTAAGTAGGGGCAATAAAAATGCACCCACACTTGTCAGATATTTTTATGGATGTAGAAGTTAAGTGGAAAAATAAAATGAGTGGAAACTACTCTATGAAATTGCTACATAAAATATATGACAGAATAGACAGTGGACACCTGAACTGAGCAGACATAATCCTACACATTTATAATTATAGGGATAAAGAAGAGATTATTGACCAACCTAAACCTAAGCATTTATTTCAAAACTTCTAAGTTACCATTTTACATAGACTTAAAGCTTCACTACTTCTGTGCATGTTACAAGCTATATCATAGAGTGTATATCTGTGATTATGACTATTATAATTCTCTGGCATCTTGCTTCACCCTTCCTAAAACATTCATCACTGAAAATCTTTGGTGGTGTTGCTCCGAAGACAAGGGCCTGCTGCAGTTAATTTTTGCATCAGTCCTCACTCAGAATGTTTTTATTCCTGGAACAAAACTTTCCCTTACTTAAGCCATTGCCCACTGCTTACTAATTTATAATAAAATTATAAATCTAAAGGATACACAAACTGTTACATTTAGTAATCCAATACCTCCATTAGATGCAAACTACAGCTCCCTTTTACAGATGGAGAATATGAGATTCAAGTCTACTAAATCCCCGGCTCCGCTGCTCATAGTCAATTTGTAGCACAGCTGGTTAGCGTCCCAAATTCTCCAGAGCTGTTTGTTGTGTCTATGTTCATACCTATATGTCTTCACTTTTCACATATCAGACACCCATCTCTGATGCCAATCAGTTAATAAAGGATTAGAGGTGAGCTATTTCATATTTTTATGTAGCTCAATACAACATTCACACACACTGAGATCTCAGACACGGCATCTATGGGGAAATTTTACTGTTCATTTTTTGGTGAATAAAATATAAGCCTTCATTATCCTTATGGATAATTGTGGTTATGGAAGCTCTGTGTGAGCCTAAGATAGAAAAAGGACTAGGAAAGCATAAGGCTGCATGCCCCACATGGAACTGCATTTTTTTATTCTCAGGCAATGTAAGTCAGAGCTGTTTGAAAAACAGTTGCTTGTACTCAATACAATGGAGTTTTACCAACACTGTTTTCTGGTTGATTGGATTCACTCTGATAGCAACATGCCTAACCATGTGAAAATTTCCTTTTCCCCTTAGAATTAAGCAAAAGTCCACATCTACACTAAACTACCACAGAGCTATGATTAATTTCCACTGATATTGCTATCTTATCGATCTTATTTAGGCTCTAACAGTAGCACTAAACAATAGTAGAAATAATAAGTGGTGTAAGCCAAATATGTTGCCTATACTTCAGGTCTCTGTTACAGATATTTCTCCTAATAAACTCATGAAAAGAAAGAGCTCATAATGGATGCAATATTATGATAAAAATC
The DNA here is from genome assembly GCA_902168415.1 of Peromyscus melanophrys. Classification (NCBI taxonomy): domain Eukaryota; kingdom Metazoa; phylum Chordata; class Mammalia; order Rodentia; family Cricetidae; genus Peromyscus; species Peromyscus melanophrys. The sequence goes on along the minus strand of CABHPR010147894.1, from coordinate 20,562 downwards.
ACAGTCCAGGAGAAATTACACACAGCTTTATGGAAAATCCTGACTGCCTATATTTCCTATTTTCATCTGTAGATCTCTCTCCATTGCATTCATCCCCTGCCAGCTGTGCTTAACTCCAGGAACTTTCATGGTAGCTACTATATAAGAGAAGCTCAGTACGTATTAAATACGTAAAAAGATAAATGCATGGGCACAATTTATTCTCTTCTTAAAGAAACACACATCTCAGTTCACAGGATGGTCTGACTCAGTTGGATGTAATAACCGTGAGCTCGCTGGTCCATGTTCCCAAGGACAGACAGTGTGCTTGCTTTTGTGATGAAGGCATTCCTGCAACTCTCCAGCTTCTGCATTGCACTTTGAGCCTGCAAAGAAGTGAGCAGCAAAGCATACTGGGTATAGCCTGGCTACACAGAAGTTCCAATAACCCCAAGACACTGTTCTCAGAGAGCCTCTATTTGACTGTTTTAGTAAGAATTCTCTTCATTTAACTACCTCCTGCTGCGGGCACGCCACAGGATATTGAGAGATCTTTCCGTAACTGTGCCTCTCTCTAGATGCCATTATAACATGAGAACGCAATTAACTTGTTCTCCTGTGAAGAGGTCGACTTCTGGGAGTTTAAACAAATTTATAAATTTGTTGATTAGGAAAGAGAATTTTCCAGCTTCCTCTGTATATTTTTATTCAGCCTAATACACACACGTAGATCTATGTTATTAGTTTTGTCCGAAGCTGGTCGGAAGTAGGAGCGCTGCCAGCTGCCCTAACTGGCTAGTGGGGTAAGAGGAAAAAAGTTTTAGCTCCAGAATGACGTCATTAAGTCCTACAGGAAACTTCACTGTTCTGTGAGGTTGTGACTCTTCAGAATGGATGGGTAAAGGGTATGGAAAGTTTTTTGTTGCTAAGAATGATGCACTGGGGAGAAACAGTATTCCTTTTTTAGGACAAGCCTCTGCTTCCCCCTCCCCCAGCAGTTCTCAAAGGGATGCAAGCAGACTTTAAGGGTGCCCTTAAAATTCTCAAAGACTAGCACAATCCCATCCTCAATGAAATGACTCAGGAGTGACCTTGGTCACCAGAATGCTTAAGCCAAGCTGTAATGCAGGGAACCTGCTCACCACAAAGTTCCACTGAGCCAGCTTTGGGGCCTGAAGGCTGTGACTGAGATTTCCACGGAGACTCAACCTTGTCCTTAGTCACGCCTCCTCTGGCTCCACTAAGCTTCCTAGCATGCAGGCTTCCACGTTTGTAAAAAAGGTAACAAGCATGACCGCTGCTGCAAAAATCTGGCTGTAATCTGTGCAATGACATTCAAGTGAAGAAATGTTGAAGTATATCGTCTTAACATTGTCGTTCTCAACCTTCCTAACACTGTGACCCTTTAATACAGTCCCTCATGTTGTGGTGACTCCCAACCATAAAATGATTTCGTTGCTACTTCATCACTGCAATTTTGCTATTGTTGTGAATCGTATTGTGAATAGCTGATATGCAATCCCAGAAGGGTCTCGACCCACAGGTTCTACCACATCCAATCAACTTTGACCTGACAGTTCAACTATAAATTTAAGTCCATAGTCATAATTACACTTCAAATTGGGCAAGTGTTGCCTCTTTCAGTCCTATAAACTCCCTTGGGACTAGGATGCACTATTCAAAGCTACAGTTCTTCCTTTTCTAAAACTACATAGAAATAAAGATTTTGATGCTATAATTGTTTCTGTGGTGAACCTTTCAGTGTGTTCACCCTCACATATGCAGCTTAGATTTTAGATTAAGATAATGGTAAATTTGTAATGTGGCAAATGGTCCATGACAAAATCCACTTTTGACTGTTTCAAGGATGCATTTTAATAGCATTAAATGTATTTATAAAGCTTAATAGTAATCACTGCTATCAATCTGAGTATTTCACTACTACAAACTAAAATAACTGCTCACACATTCCCAGGCTCAGGTGACCACAGTTATGCCCCTATCTCTATCCATCTGATGGTGGCAGGTACCTCAAATAGGTAGAATCATGTAACAATATCCCTTCTGTGTCCGCTGTCTTTCATTAAACACAATGTCTTCAAGATTCATCTATGAGGGGCTGAAGAGATGGTTCAGCCATTACAGGCTTAGCTCACCATCAAAAATATAAGGTTCATATGTGTGGTAGCACATATCAGAATTTCACTCTTGTTGAACTCTGAATAACATTCTGCTACATACATGTGTAATAAATGCACACTTGGTTTTCAGAAACAATAGAGGTACTTACGTAATCTTCACCCAGTGTCACCCAAGAGAAACTGTTCCCATTATGCCAGTGTAACATCACCAGCCAGCAGGATAGTGTTCACAGAGGTCAAGGATTTTATTCAGGTCTTTCTTACTAGACAATTCATTCAGGTCTTACTGGACAAAAGCCGTGTGTGTGTGTGTGTGTGTGTGTGTGTGTGTGTGTGTGTGTTTGCCTGTGTGTGTCTGTGTGTGTAAAACAAGGATCTTCTGTGCAAGTTCATAACATCCATAGACTGGTGCACTAACACCACAGTGTAAATTTAAAGATGTTCCACGTCACACCAGCAGATACTTCCTCATCTTCTTTTTTAGTCCATGTTTTCTCTAGCTCCATAATTTTGAGATCTTAAGAATGCTATTACATAGGGTCTGAGAGTTCAGTCCTGTGATTCCCAGCTCCTTGAGAGGTGGAATCAGGAAAAGGCGAGTTCAAGAGCTGTCTGAAATACAGCAAGACAAAGAGAGCTACAGAGAGACAAAACGAGCCTCAGAAATTTATCAAGACCCTGTCTCAAAATAAAAGTAAAGGGCTGGGATTTTAGCTCAGTGCAAGAGCACTAACATGCGAGGTCCTAGGTTCAATCTCCACCACCCCAAACAAACAAACAAAAGCTACATAAACAGAATCAGAAACATTCTACCAACTGGAGTTGGCTCTTTTCACACGGCATAATCTAAGCTGTTGTGTGAGATAACAGATTATTGCTTTCTAGTAGTATCCTGCGTGCAAAAGTTACCTTTCCTTTGCTAAGACAAAGTGCTAAGGTAGTCATATGAGCAAAGCACAATGATACACATGTAGGAACAGCTATAGGGCAACCTGTCATTTGGTCTTCTTAGTAAAAGCTTAATAAGGAACAGGTTCTGTCTAACGAAAGTCACAGTGCTTAAGGACAGTATTTAAGCATTTAAATCTTATTATTCTGTGAGTTATAGAGTTGAGATTTTTCTTGCCTAGCAATTCTTTCTATGTCTATGTCTGTAATACATACTCTTTGTTCTCTCTGTGTATTTTGTTGAGGCTTATTACATGTAAACTCTGTACATAACATTCACAGCACATTCATTTTTGTATGAGCTCAGTGTTCTGGGAGGTAAAACTCATTTACTATCCTTCAGTACCCTGGACCCTAGTATCAGAGATGAAATCTAAGCAAAGGAAGCAACTTGCTCCCTCTAAAACACTCAGTTTGAATCCATAGCATCTTTAAATAAGTTCTCATAGAAGACCACATCGCATGTGGAAAGAGAATTAAGGTCTTCCTAAGACTTCAAGTTATGTTTATTTCACAGACCCTTAGAAATTCCAAGCAATGCTGTGATCATTTGGTCTCTTGCCCTTAATGTAGCTTAAAAAGATGTGTCTCTCAGGAAGCACGGTGGCATCCTGAAAATGTTTTATGTAATTTACAGAGACAGAGGCTATTGAGAAAAGCCTCTGATGTTGCCATGATAGGAACAGTGGCACACGCCTTTAGCTCCAGCATGCAAGACATAGACAGGTGGACCTCTATGAGTCTAAGGCCACCCTAATATACTTACCAAGTTACAGGCCAGCTAAGGTTACATAATGAGACTCTGTCTCAAAAATAAAAAAGTAGTGATACATAGATAGATAGATAGATAGATAGATAGATAGATAGATAGATAGATAAAATCTTGCAAAATATTTCTTTGAAACGAAGGGATGAGTGTCTTTCATGATCATCTATTTGGGTAGCATTTTATTTGTGTGTGTGTGTGTGTGTGTGTGTGTGTGTGTGTGTGTGTGTGTGTGTGCACGTGCGCGCACGCACGCGCGCACGCATCTACGAAGGACTGAGAGTTTATCAGACCCCCTGGAGCTGGGGCAATTGACAGTCAGGTAAGAGCAGCTGCATGCCCGTGCTGGGGACTGAACTTGTGGAAGAACAGCAAACAGCAAACAATCTCAACTGCTGAGTCATCTTCCTGGCCCATCCTGCTCTTTACCTCTTCCAGAGAATCCAGGAAAGAGAATAAAAAGTCTTCATTGTCAAGTGAGCACACTAGCCTTCTTCATGTTCTTTGTCCAGATTTTGGTTTTGGCAAGAATTATGAGAAAAGCCAAAATTACCCCAGCTGCAGGTGTGCGTGGATAAGCTTCTCTCTCCTTTGTTTGAAGATGAAAGAAAACATGGTTCTTTTTCACTAGGTTTAATGGCAAGGTGCTGTTTTATCTCTCCTGCAGTCCTTTGGAAGAGCCTTGGAGTGGCTGCCTTGTAGTGCTTTTTGACTGTAGTAATCTCATGGCTGTTTACCTGATATTGCGGCTGGTTGGAAAATGCACTCTTTCTTTCCTCCTTTCATGTACCTCTGCATCAATAGTAGTATGCGACTAATAAAGTAAATGTGAAAAGGCCAGAGGAAGGTCAGAACAAGACCAAACAAGCTTTATAGCTATTTCATCCTAATTAAAAGATGAATCCATCTCTACCACAAGTAAAACCAATTGCAATGAAAACTCATCCCTTTGATACTTCAATGTTAAGCTGTGGGTTTATACCAGTTTTCTTTGACCAACGAAGCCATAAGATTTAAAAAATCATTTTATTTTATCCTTTTCCTTTGCTTTTGCTATGGTCACTGATAGTTTAGCATTGATTGGTAAAGCTGCAGTTCTGTGAGTCCTGTTAATATATAGGCTTTGTTAAAACATTAACTTCTTGACTTAAAAAGAATTTTCTCTTGCATTGATCCTTATAATGATATTTTAAAAGTTAGATAAAGACGTTGTTTTAGTACTCATAAATGTTTGGACAGCATAAATGATGGGAGGTCTATGCTTAATTTATGCTTTTATGTTCATTATATTGTCATTTTCCTGTTGATTTTCCTGTCTCTGCCTTTACTATCCCATACTAGTTTCATTTCCACTTGGGTTTATCATTTATGTTCAGAAAGGAAAACAATTACCTCAGCTACAGGCTTTTTATTTTTTAATTTATATAAAGAAGGCCACATATGTGCAGTGTGTGCATGAGTATGTATGTGTGTATTTATGTGTATAGGTGTGTTGTGTGTGCATGTGTATGAATTAGTGTAGTGTGTGTATGTGCGCAGTGTGTGTACTGATGTGTGTTGTGTGTGTATATGTTTGTGGTATGTGTGTATATGGTGTGTGCATATGTGTTTATGTGTATGTGTGTGTTTAGTATGTGCATGTATGTGTGTATGTGTGTATTTGTGTGCTGTGTGCACATGTGTGTGGTGTGTGTAAGTGATGTGTTGTGGGTCTCCTTTTCCTCTGGGGTCGTTGGTCCCTGGCCCATGAGGGCAAAGGGAGCAGAAGCTGAGAGCAGGGTTTGGATGGCTGTGAGTATGAAGGAAAGAACTTCGGGGAGTCAGCTCCAGAGTGACAGCTCATTTTATTGTTCCAGGGATAAGGTATATAAGGGTTCTTAGGGTTACAGGCAAGAAGGGTGGATAGGTCATAACACAGCACCTAATTATCATATGGGTAGGAGGAAAGAGTGAGACTTATGTGCTTTGTCATACAGTGTTTGCAGGGAGCTCTGTGCAGGGTCATCCTCCAAATAAGGTCAGGCATCTGAGCTTAGGGGCACTCTTCAATTCAGGTAAGACAGAGAAGAAGAAGCCCCTCTGAGAAAGGGAGTCCTCCGTATTGCCCTGAGCTTAGAGAGCTATCCAGACATGGTGGACTGCAACCTTATTAGCAGGGTTCTCCAACAGTGTGTTGGGGGGGGGGCAGGGGGGGTACTGATTACAGTAGATTTGGTGTGCCTTTTGTTTGGTTAAAGTTTGGGTTATTGGTGTTTACCTAAGGAGTATTTGGGACTAATAGTGTATTCTGTCTCATTTTAAGTCCCTCAGCTTAAGTTTGTATCCCATTCTAGTAGTTTTCTCAGTTTCTAATTAGGTTTCTCACATTAATAAAGTAGATAATTCAATTACTTGGGAGAGATAGAAAGTGGACATTTTGTTTTTAAATTTTAAATATATTTTCTTTAGTTCTTTGAGAATTGTAAACAATGTGCTTTGATTGTATTCACCCTCCTCAGATTCTTCACAGATTTATGCCATCATCCTTACCAATCCAAAATTTGTGTTCTTTTTTGCTTCCTCCAAAACCAACTTGTGATTCTAAAATCTTCTTAGATGTGTGGCCTTCCACTGGAACATGGATAACTTCTCAGGAGCTACATGCCAAAAGCAAAAACAAAGAAAAACCTGATTTTCCCTTTCTTAGAAGCTGATCAATGCCAAAAGCTCCTGAGCCGTGGGACTTTGTGCCCAACCCTTCTCCATATGAAGATTTGGGATGATTGGGCTTACACAATCTGTGCATGCTGTTGCAACTGCTGTGGGTTCATGTATGCAACTGCCAGGGTGTGTCCAGAAGTCACCCACCATCTCTGGCTCTTATACTCTTTATTCCCTCTTCTGCAATGATCCCTGAACCTCTGGGGAAAAGGGACACAGTGAGTGTATATGTCCATTAAGGACTGTAGTCACTTATTCAATGCACCTTTATCATTTGTGGGTCTCTGTGTTAATCACTATTTACTCTAAACAGAAGCTTCTCTGATGAGAACTGAGAGAAGCATAAGTCTATGGATATAATGATAATTCATTAGAAGTTTGTTTAATACCCTGTCCATTTAGCACGGTAGTAGTAACAGCAGAAAGTTCTCCCTTAGGCCTTTCCTTTTCATCTCAGTTTTAAAGTGTGACTTCTGTTTCATCTCATATTACATTAGACATGGTGTCTAGAGCAATTCCAATTCACAGTGAGAAGAGGGGATGTTAGAGCTTTGGAGTTTCTTACTATCCAGAATATTCATTTTGTATGAATTAGTGATATTTTTCCAACTATTAGGTCATGTTTGGCCCCAGCTATTTGTAACACTCCTATGTCTTACTTTTTAAATCTTATCTATTAAGATTATTCTACCATGCTTTTGAATGAAGTTTAAAAGTGTCTATGAAAACCTTTTGGTTTTCATATGAAAAGAATCTCCTTTTCTCTTCCTACTTCTTTCATCTGATGACTGGGGAACTCCAAAGCAATGAACTTATGACCAGTGGTGAAATGTCAGGAGTTCTGTAGAATAACTCACCCACAGTGTCCGAACTCCCTTCATTTCGTTCCTTGTTTCAGTTACCACAGATAAATTAATTATTAGCTAAGACAGTCCACCTGAGAGTAGACTTCATACTTGCTTTCTAGTTCACACCTAAAATTAAAATATATGCTATCTCCCTATTGAAACAAATATCTCTATCCCATTGAAGAAGTCTTACTGTGGAGAAGCGACTATAGAGGTTCCTCAGATAATGTGACAATAGAAAGTATTTGTGAGATGATGGAATTATAAATGTGCTTAAATAGCATCAGTTTGCAATTTATCATATACTAGCCAAATGTGTCTGAAAATGGTGGACAGATTGCAAAACAATCCCCGAACCTGACCCATGCAACATCACTCCAAAAACTCCCAAATCACCTATGGTCTATCAACTATTCATTCAACAGATAATTCCTTTGCCTGTTTTTCTGTCATCTTTATAGTGTCGATGTATATTTTTGCCCAACAGTTAAAGGATAACATTAAATAGATGAAACAACTAACAAGTAAAAAGATAATAAACATGCATGCTAAAAATCCTCATTCTCCAAGCCGTTCACCACCAGTTCTACCCCTTTAACTCCTCACCATTGTTAGAAAGGGACTTCGGTTGGTAAAAATCTTTTTGCTAATATGTACTAGTTTCTTTAGCATAATTGAACTAAATGTGATTTATTTTTAAGGGAGCTTGATAAGTGAAAAAGTTAGCACAATACAATAGCTAGGTGTGTGTCTATGAAGCAGTGATATTCTATTCCAGCATAAGAAAAATCCAGAATCAGATCATCTTTGAAGATACCATTTATAGGATGCTCTGTCAGTAATTTTTTTGTCCTTGCTTCAAGCTTTCTCAAATCCAGCTAATTCTGGGGCTTGAGATCAATGTAGGGTTACATCATATTGGATCTAACTTCAGAGTCTGGTGTTTTCTAACTTTCCACTTCATTTGGGTGGATACCATTGTGGTTGGTTGAGTGAGAAACGTCTCCATAGGCTTCTGCATGTGAAAGCTTGTCCCCAGCTGGTCGTGCTGTTAGGGAGGTTGTGGAATCATGAGGATGTGGAACCTCACTAGAGGAAATATGTACTGAGAGCTGGCTTTGAGAGTTTGTCTCTGCTGTGGCAGTTAAAGATGTGATTTTCCAGTGTCCTATTTGTGCTGCCATGTCTGCCACTTGCTGCCTTGCATTCCCGGCGTGATGGACTCTGTCCTTCTAGAATAGTAAACCAAAAAATACTTTTCCATAAATTGCTTTTGCTTATGGTCTTTTATTACAACAAGAGAAAGTAACTAATATAGCCAGTAACTTTCAATGTCTAATATAATTATGGGTATCATAAAAGAGTATTATTTATCTAATGCAATTATAATGATAAGCCTAAGCTCATGAGTGTGTTTTCCTACCATTGCTCCATGACATTCAATTCTGCTCAGGTAACAACGGCAAACACAATAGTCAGCTTGAATTATTTCTTGTCTAAGATGTAGTTCTGCCCTTTGATCATTGTGCAGAACTTTTTTTTTGAATTTACTGTATTTTATTTTACAATATAATTCAACTTTACATATCAGCCATAGATTCCCCCGTTCTCCAGTTTTCCCCCCTCCCGCCCCTCCCCCCTCCCCCGGCCCACCCCCCATTTCCATCTCCTCCAGGGCAAGCGCAGAACTTTTTAAAGTGCTCTGAATCTATATTTACCACTCCTGATTTGGACCAATTTTCATAACTTGTTCTTTATAGCAACACTTATATTCTTTTGGGAAGGGTGGTGTGGGTAACTTAATGACTGTTATCCACTCATTTTATCTGCTTGAATCTGAGATGTCTCCCTGGAGTCATAAAAAGTGAGACCTTGATTCTACTTAAGGATTCTTCCCACTCCAAACCTCCATGATGGTTGTATGTTGTCATATTTTCTAAGTTAGAGGCAACTAACAACCCGACTCTCATTTTCATGTATGAAGCCTGAATTATTTCCTAAATATGTCTGCCAAAGTGCTATGCAAGATCTACATGAACGCTTCAGAAGCAAGCAGAAATTGTTTCCTAGGAACACTCACTCCACTTGCAAACTGTGTCAGTTGCTTCAAAGTCCTTCTTCCTGGCGAGATGATGCTGGCTATCAAAGACCTTCCAAGTTTCAGCCTCAGTTCTGTGTGAGTTCTTAAAAGCAGGATAAAACCATATAATGAGTGATGATGTGAGAAGTGGTGAGCTTGTGCTTGGATCCTTGGTTCTATGATCTCTACTCATGGAACACTAATGTAATTATTTAAAATCTCTCAGCCACAGCATTTTCTCCTGTAAATTGGGGATAATAAATAGCAATGGTTTCATTAGGATTTTGATATTGTTGTACAAAAATATTGTTTGTTTATTAGTTATTGTTTGTTGTTATTCTGAGTGTGTGTGTGTGTGTGTGTGTGTGTGTGTGTGTGTAGGTGTCTCTCTCTGTGTCTCTGTGTATCTGTATGTATGTGTCTGTGTGTTTAGGGGTGACTGTGTATTGGTGTGCCTGTGTGTGAGTCTCTAGGCATGTGTGTGTGTAACTCTGTGTGTGTGTGTGTGTGTGTGTGTGTGTGTGTATGTATGTGTGTGTGTACAGACACACTGGAGTACCACAACATAAGACTGGAGAGCAGAGGGCAGCTTTTGAGAAACTGTTCATCTCGGTCCACCACGTTCTCAGATAGGGTCTCACTGCTTCCTGTCATTGCCTCATGTACACCAGACTTGCTAGCCAGGCTGTTTCTGGCTAATGCTCCTTTCTCCTCCTCTCATCTCTCTGTAGAAGTGCTGAGATAATAGATGGATGCTACGACCTCTGGCTTCTGACATAGGTTATGGGACTCTAGCTGAAGCTGCCAAGCTTATGCTGCAAGTGATTTTATCTACAGGGCCATTTTCCTGATGCAGTAACAGCCATTTTATAAAACTTGTTGAAGCTTATTATGGAATTAAAAAAATATCTAGCTATATTCAGATTTCAAGACTACTCTCCTTTCTGGTGATTTATTGTATTGACTAATTATTTACTATTTGAACACTAATAACTTCCTCTTACGTCTTCTTTTTTGGAAATTATAATTTAATTACATGTCTCCCTATGTCACTCTTCCATTTCCTCCCCCCAAACCCTCACCTATAACTCTCCCTGATCTTCTTCAAATTGTGTGTGTGTGTGTGTGTGTGTGTGTGTGTGTGTGTGTGTGTGTGT
>CABHPR010147893.1:5111-45938 GCA_902168415.1 Peromyscus melanophrys | reverse complement strand
CCTAGGAGATCAGCTGGAGGGTGATCTTCGTTTGATGTCCCCATGCCACGAGGTGCATGGTGGCAGTCAGCTGACCAGTGTCCCTCTTGGTAGCATTTTGGACAAGGCCCAGGTGGTCCACATGGGGCAGGGCAAGCACGAGCCCAATGGTTTTCTCTACCACATTTAAAACAGGGACCTGGAGGCCTTCTGGTGGCCGGCTGGATAGCCTGTGCCAGCATTTGGCAGTCTTGATTGCAGGCTTTCTTGTCTCTCCCATGGTATACCTTAAAAGTCACCACTAAGACTTCTGCCTGTCGGGTCAGGGGCCCTTTCTCCAGACGCTTAAGTTTGGCCCTAATGTCAGGGAAGCTCTGTGAGATGAAGTGGGTCATAAGGAACTGTCTGCCCTCTGGGCTTTCCGGATCTAGACTCATATATTGTAAGAGAGCCTTTGTAAGTCATTCTAGAAAATGAGATGGGTTCTCCTACTTATCCTGAATTATGTCTTTTAGCTTTTCATAGTTTACTAGTTGGAGGGCAGCCTTATGAAGGTCTGTGAGGAGGCAGGTTGTAAAGCAATCCCTAGCTGAAAAGCCACCTAGGGTATGATAATCCCAATATGGGTACTGATCAGGAACTGCCTCCGCTCTGGGAGGATGGGCTGTATTAGTCTGGTGGACCTCAGATGCATGTATTCTTGCCTGTTCCCAAGCTCATCTGCACTCCTCAGGAAGTAGGTTATTAGCTAGGATCATGTATATATCATGATAGGTGAGACTATAGGGTTGTGTAATATATTGGGATTGCTTAATGAAGGAAGTACAAGAACCTAGATTTTTCTCTGAGAAAGTTCTGCCAATGAGAAAGGGACATGTACCTTAACCAGTCCATCCACCCTAGCTACCTCTTGCAAAAGGACAATGGCCGCTGGGTTGGCCTGACTGGGGTGGGGTTCCTTAGCAGCTCAAGAATGCATAACAAGAGGAGTAAAGGTGGGAGGCAGAGTCAGGCGGTGGGAGCAGCCTGATATTGGAGAGGAGGAAGGAGCTAGAGGAGCAGGAGTGGGAGGTGGGTAGGATAGACGGAGGTTCATGTGCAGGGTCCAGAGCAGTAGTGAGAGATTCCTCAGGTTCTGGTTGCATAGCTAGAAGCATGTGGGCAGGAGACTAGGAATCAAGGAGAGAGGGTTTGGAGTTGAGATAGAAAAAAGTAGATGTAGGGTAACTCTTTCCATTTGCCCATTCGCTGGCAGAAGTTAGAAAATTCCCATAAAATATCGGGTCTAGCGAGCCATTAGGTGGCCATTTTTTTTATTGTTATCTAAGGAATACTTAGGCCATTTTTTAGTGCAAAGGCAGATAAGCTTAGAAGTCTTTAAGTAAGGCATTAGAGGGTTTCTAAAAGACATCCCGGAGGAGATGTGGATTGGAAGTCTTTTTTCCCATGGCCACGGCAGAGAGAAAAAAAAAAAATAAAAAAATACATGTGATCCAAGGGCTAATGTCTCAGGCATCCCGGAGATCCAGCGAGGATTGGCGATTGGCACAAGTCACTCAGCACTTTGTCAAGCAAGAAGAGTGAGGGCTGCGGCAATGTAGCCCGAGGATGAGGGTCCAACAGACAAGAAATGAGTGAGAACAATATTGTAGTCTGCAGTTGTGGGGAATGGCTAAGAATTATAGCATGTGATGGGGGCCGACCATAGCTGATGAAGGCCATGGATGGGGTTCCCCCAATCCCAAGGACACCAGAAGGACACTGGATGATCAACAGTCATTCCCATGGGTCCAGGAGACTGTTTATGCTGGCTGGTAAAGGGAAAACTCACCAATTAAAGCAGCTGGTGTTGTGCAGAGTGATCCAGTGGCCAGGCAAATGGAAAGTGGGAAGTTGTAATGAATGATCCTCGGTACCGAATCTCAGGCACAGGGCACCGGGAGAACCTGCTTTGTCACGCGGCACCAATGTCATTTATTTGCAGCGCTATTTACCATGAGAGAAAACACGAGGTTCAACAAAACCCACTACAAGAGTTTTTTATTAGGGGAGGGTAAAGAGGGAGCATGCAATAGGCCTAGAAACAAATGGTGTGGAAAAAGGGGCAGGGAAATGGATCGAATCTGCTTTTATAGGTCCCCCCCAGCATGTGCATATGGGCTTACATAGCTCTGCCATGCATGTGCATAGATTACATGATCATGATGCGCTCAGATTATGTGATCATGTAGCGCACAGATTACATAGGATGCAAGGCCCTGGGTTGACTAAGCATTCCACCTGACTGATGGACAGCGCATGTGCAGTCATGTAGCTGGGGGTGGTGGTGGCTGGGAATTATAACATCAAGTACTGACTACTGCTTCATATAAATTATCTCATTTACACAACACAACTGTCATATACCTAAGGCTCTATATTTTACAGAATACTGAGGATCAGAAACATTAAAGATTTTAGCCAAATTTCAAAATCCAGTAAGTAGTATGATTGAAAACTGAACATCATTAACATACGATTGACAAAAACAGTAGGCATTTAGGGTGTAAATGTGATAGTTTAATAATCCAGTTAACATACTGGCTTGCTGGAGGACTGTGAGTGGGCTTTGGGGATTCAAATGCTCAAGTCAGGCCCAGCGTCTCTCTCTTCCTGTTGCCTGTGGATCCAGATGTAGAACTCTCAGCTAATCTCCAGCACCATGTCTGCCTGCATCACACCATTTATTCCACCATGATGATAATGAACTAAACCTCTGAAACTACAAGTAAGCTACAATTAAATGCTTTTTAAAGTAAAAGTCGATGCAGTCAAGGTGTCCCTTCACAGCAATAGAACATTGACTAAGACTTTATTTAAAATTATTTTTATTCTTTAAGAACTTCATATATGTATATAGTATGCTTTGATCAAATCCACTCCCCCATTCTCTCCCCTCCAAGAATTCCCTACTCATATTAGCACTACTCCCTCCAAACTCCACGATTTTTCAAAATCCAGAGTCCACTTAGTGTCGCCTGCATGTGCATGGTTGAAGGATCACTATTGGAGCACTAGCAATCTCTCAGAGGCCATATCTCTGAAGAAAGCTGTCTTCCTCTTCCCTAAAAGTCACCAATTGCCAATAGCTCATCTTCTGGAGTTAGAACTTCATAAGCCCCCCTCTTATCCATTTTGGCTTGTGATGGTCTTGTGTATGCAGTCACAGCTGCCATCAGGTCATGGTCTTTTAGTAACTTCTATTTCACTCCTGATATCCATTGCTTCTGGTGTTTACAACCTTTCTGTCCCATCTTCTGTGATAATTCCAAAGTAGTGTGTGTGTGTGTGTGTGTGTGTGTGTGTGTGTGTGTGTGCATGTATGAGATATATGCATCATTTAGAGCTGAGCGATCCCTAGTCTCTTATTCTTTGCACATTGGCTAGTTGTGAGTCCCTGTATTAGTGATTTTCTACTACAAAAAGAAGCTTCTCTGATGAGGGTTGAGAGATGCACTAATCTTTTTTTTTTTTTTGAGCTGAGGATCGAACCCAGGGCCTCGTGCTTGCTAGGCAAGCACTCTACCACTGAGCTAAATCCCCAACCCCTGAGATGCACTAATCTTTGAGTATAATAAATAGCAGTTAAGAGTTGGTTTAATACAATGGTCATTGGCAGAATAATAGTACTAGGTACTCCCCTAGAGCCTATGACCTAGCCAGCCATTGCACTTTAGCTCAGTTAACAGTACCAGGCATGAATTCCATCCTATAGAAAGGGCTTTAAAGCCAATCATAAAGTGGCTGGTTGTTCCCATAACTGTCATGCCACCGTTGCATCAGTGAACCTATGTTATCATGGCAGTCATTACTATAGCTTTCGGGGTTCACAGCTGAGTAATAGGGTTGATTATTTTCTTCTCCCAGTGGTGCGCATGACCTCTTACGGCACTACTGAAGCTAGCCAGCAGGAATGAGGCTTGCAGGTTGGGGTCAGTTTGATGTCTTCAAGTTCTATGGCTTACACATGTGTTGCTTTCAGCAATAGGATCTTACCATAAAGTTCTGGGGGGTTACCAAGAGGAATAGAAATGACCTGTAATGTTTTTGGGGGCATCTAGGAGACCCCGCTGACTAACAATTTGAAAAGGGTTAGCCTATACCTGGCACCGAGCTTGTTTGGCAGCCTCTGGTGTTTAGGAGAAGCATTATCTCTCTTGCAGCTTTACTCCATTTAAATTCCTTTTGTATGTGTATGTATATGTTTTAGGAGGCTTCTCCAGAAGTAGTTTCCATAAGGACTTTTCAGAGGCCTTTCGTGTTAGGTATTCTTCCTCATGCTCCCTCCCTCCTGTATCCTGCCCCCCGACTCCTCACCTTATTTCATCATTCTTGTTCTACTATTCTCACGTCTCCCTTCATACCACCTGTGTTCTATCATGTTTCCCTTGAAATTTCCTGTTCCACGGCCCCTTACTAGTTCTCTGACCCCTGCGAGTATTCCAATTAAATATGCAAATCTAAATGTTCAAAGCCAGCATGCATATGACAGAAAGCAGGTTGTCTTCTTGAGTCTGAGTTACCTCATTCAGAATGATTATTTCCAGCTCCATCCCTTCATCATTTCAAATTTTAATCCTTCTTTACAGCTGACTAATGTACATTGTGTTACATGCTGTATTTTCTTTATTCATTCATTAATATTTGAGCATCTAGGCTATTTCCACTTCACAGCTATTGTGAATTAAACAGCCCTGAACATGGTGAGCAAATAACTCTGTAGTACAATATATAGCCCTTTGGGATATGTCCAGGAGTGGTAGAGATGGACAATATGATTGATGTATTTCTAGCTTTTTGAGAAACCTCCACACTGACAGGGTCTTACTATATATTCTATGATAGCTTCAAGGCCATTATGTGGCCTAGGCTGTCCTTGAACTCATGCTGTGTTAGGCTCGCTTCAAACTCATGATCCTCCTGCCTTAGTCTCTTGAGTGCTGTGTTCATAGGCATATATACCCCACAGTTATCATTTTATTGGGGGGCATTTGAGATCTACTTTCAGCAAATTTAAAGGAATGAATACTTGCTGATAACTGTAGTCACTATGTGGTACTTCAGGTTTCCAGTGTTTCTTCACATCGTGGTTTGTACCCTTTGACCAGTATCTCTGCTTTTCTTCACCACTTTTTTAAAAAAATGAGTTTCGTTACATATAATATATAAGTAAAATCATGTAAAATTGATCTGTGTTTGTCAGGTTCATTTCATTTGGCAGAATATCTACAAATTTTATCTAAGCTACTACAAATGGTAGAATTTATTTTTAAGAGATGAAAAACCTGTTATATATCACATTTTCTTTATGGTTGGCATTTAAGCTGTTTCCATTTCTTGTTTGTCGCAAGGGAATACTAATACAACGGAAAAAAAAAACACATTGCAAATGGACATGGCTTTGGAACAATAATGTTTTTCTTAGGATAAATTATCTACAATAGGTTAGCTGACTCATATGATATTTCTATTTCTTCAACACTTTTAAAAACCTTGGTACTGTTTTCCACATTTGCTATACCACTTTACATTCCCACCAAAGAGGTTCCCTTTACTCCATATCTGCTCCAACACATGTTTTCTGACTCCCCCATCCTATGTGATTTTGACCAGCATTTCTTTGACGGCCCATCACTTTTTCATATACCTCTTGGTTATTTGTTATGGTATCTTTGCCAAAATTTCTGTTCAGGCCTTTTGGTTATTTTTATCAGACCATTGTCTTTTGCAATAGAATCAGTTCCTTATATAGTTAAATTTGAATCTCTTAAAAGATATATTTCTTCTATGTTTGCAATGCCAAAGCTCATATTTTAACACTAAGATGCCTTTATAATACAAAGTCCTAAGTAGATGAAAGTTGTAAATGTAAAAGTTCAGAAAATCATACTTATGAAAATATCTAGATGATGAAAGTAGGGGAGATGTGAGGATATTTGTGTACAGAGGTTGACTTCAGGGGTGATGGTAAAGCAGCATTAGCAACAGCAAAGATTAAAGCCAAGCTACTGACAACTGCTGATGCATTGGTGAAAGATCCCCAGGGGAACTGAAGCAGTCCTTTTCATTGGGAGCAAATGATATCATATTACAGGGTTATTGGAGAGCAATCCATAATTATATTTTGCAAAAATACAGAAGTACACATACACATTTAAAATATGATAAGATTATACAATTGCGTTATACATGGTCAAACACTATTTAAGAAGGTAAAACACAGCAATATAAGCAAAAGATATATTTATCTTATCAGTGCTTCTAGAAATTATTACTAGGCTCATTTATTTTACTTTTATGGGGACATAGAATGAATTCCAACTGGAAGACTATAAATTTTACTTTCTTCTATCTGTATTGCATCTAAAATTAAAGTTTTTGCTTTTCGTGAGGAGGAAGCACCATTGAAATTTTTTAAAAAGAAATAACAAAAAAGTTGAATGAAGCTCAGACTGGGAGAAATGTCATGATGTCATGGTACTGATAATATTCATATAGTGACAGGATGAGTGACATCCAGGGATCTGCTGGCAGATGCACTTATCTCAGGTTGCCAGGCTAACAAACTGAATTACTACCTAGGCTGCACACGTATTACTCAAGCCTCCAGACTCTGCAGTAGTTCTGAAGCCTGTTCGATATTAGAACAGGGAAGCCACACGACTTATTATTTTGTGTGGAATCTGACACTCATGCACATCCCTTTACGTTTTCCGTGTGGATGCATTTTTATGATAAAGGAAATTAAAGGAGGAATTTTAAGTTCAATGAAAAGACTCTACATTTTGTAAAAGGAAATAATTACATGGTGATCCCATGTTTTGGGTCAAAAATATATTGAGTCATTGTTTTCTTGTAATGGGTATATGAAGGAGACAATGGGAGGAGAGATTAGGGAAGGAGGATGAAGGTGCTTGCTTATGTCTTGATTTTAGTGACTGACACATAGGTGAATTCATATGATGAACTCAAATGTTACAATTTTAATACCTGCAGCTTATTGCACATTATAAATTAACATCACCTCTTAAAGGTCTATATGAACTATGACAGATAAACTTCATTTCTCAGTCCAATTTATTCTGCTACCACACATATAGACGTTGTTCATCTATCTGTCACTCCTTCTTGCATTCAAGAATGACACTACAGTTTGCTCTTTCTATCTGCTTGTTTTCTTCAGCGTGATGAGGGTCATTTTGAAGTCTTAAAATATGAATGTATGGTTTAGTAATTACAGATTCAATTGGGAATTCACCTTCTCTTGGGGCTGGAGAGATGGCTCCGCAGTTAAGGGCACATTTTGCTCTTGCAGAGCATCTACATTCAACCTTCAGAACCCACACGGTGGTTCATAATCATCTGTGACTCCAGTTCCAGGAGATCTGATGCTATCCTCTGGCCAACAAGGGCACCAAGCACACACATGGTAGATATAAATACCTGGAGGCAAAACACATAAACACATAAAATAAATGAATGTAAAAAATTAAAAAATTCACATTTGTCTTTCTCTTCCTTTCCTCCCTGCTCTCTCCTACCTAACACCAGTTGTCTCTACGATATTTCAAAATGCTTTTAAACCTGTCATTTCATTTTATTTGTAATAATAATGTCAATTATTACGTGTATTTGAGAGAAAGTTTATTATTCACTTTCCAAGTAAATTGCAGACATTCAGCAGATTTGAGCCACACTGACAGGGGCACACTGCTTGGCTCACAAGATTGCCCATACAGATGTGTTTCCTCTTTTACACACCCTCAATCTGACATTGAACTCTAGTCTCATCAATGGATTATTCATTAGCATTAATATCTCTAGCATCTGGAGCCTCAGATAACTATTTTCCATATTTTAGCTTTTATTATAGCTGAGTGATGACAGCCAATTAGCAAATGGAGAAAGCAGTTTTGAGTAGCTTGTCATTATGATAAGACACTATAAATGGAGCTCATACAGTCTTGATTTTTTTCTTTTAAGTAAGAAAAGAGAAAACTTTGGTTAAGAATGCTGGAAATCCAGGGAGCTACACATGATTCAAATACTGGCACCAATTTTGACCTTCCATCTTGCATTATTTTTTTAAATCTGCTTCTTTTTGTAGTTACAAAATGGGTACCTGCACTTAAAACTGTAACATTACCATGTCATGATCCCACAGAACAAAACAAACCTTCTCACTGCTCCAATACATTGCTTGTCTTCCAAAAATACCCAGTGGCATCTTTTTGAATTGTTGTTAAACAGATTTAACGTCTTGATCATCAAGCAATAAACTATGGGATGGTTCTTCCTTACTACTATTTTTTTAAAGGTTTTCATTTTGAAATAATTCAGACTCACAGAATTGTTACAAAGATAAAACAGAAAATTTAAATTTCTCTACTCAGCTTTCTGTGATGTTAGTATCACACATAATACTAAAACTAAGGAATTAACATTGGTTTAATATTATCAGTAAGATTGCAGGCTTTATTCAACATATTTACTCATGGTTCAATCCTGGTACATATATGAAGTAATTTCAGAATTTGTGAAGAGAACTGTTATGAGAAGAGCTTATCAACTAAAAAGCAATGTTTGTAACTTTTTTCTTTCATCTTTTGACTTACAACATCAACACAAGACATAAATTTTCAAAGTAATGTAAAAAATTTCTATCCCTTCAATAAAAGTGTGCAGTGCATTTAGATTCTGGTTATGCATGCTTCATTATTTTCTGTATCTCCTTCATATCTCGGATGGCTAATATCTTAAAAATGTACATACTAAAAATATGTAAAATGTACTATTTTGTGTTCAAGTAGGCCAGATAACCCCAGAGTCAGATATCCACGGCTGCAGCCTCTTTCTTATCTCTTACCGCTGGCCTTTCTAATCTGTCTTTCTTGGTTCTGCGTTTTCTGATGTGTCACATAAAGTCATACAACTTGTAGACATTTTCTGACTGACTTCTTTTCCATAGAAAACCACTTTGAATTTGTCCATTTGTGTGTGCGTGTGTGTGCACGTGTGAATTTAGATTGTACTTGTAGTGATTTGAATGCGATTACTACCTCCCAGCCCCCATAGTCCCAGGCTTTAGAGCATGTGGCCTCCTGTTTGGCGAGGTTTAGGTGGTTTTGCTTTGCTGGAAAAAGTTCAGTCTTTAGGGGTAGACTCTGCGATTAAAGGCATCCCCTACTTCCAGATTGCTTTCTCATGCAGTAACCCACATAATCTCTCAGTTTACTGCTCCCGTGATCATGCCTGACTCTCGATGCCATTCCACCACTTTGTAATCGTGGGAATTTATTCTCCTGGAACTCCAAGTCAGATTTTTTTCTTCCTTAAGTTGCCTTGGTCATAGTGTTCTATCACAACAATAGAAAAGTAATTAATACAGTTCTTCTTTTGTGTTTTAACTGTATGACATTGTAGTACTACATTTTTCTTTTGTCCCGGTTATTGGTGACTGTAAGCAAACTACTATTTCTATTTGTGTACAAATTTTATCTTAACACAAGTTTCTAATTCACTATGTTATAGAGTAGTTGGTTGGCTGGATTGAATGAGTAGTACATAGCTACTAGAAAGCTTGACATCAGCATGGGAGGAGAGAAAATGTGAGGGGAAAAAACAGAGGAAATAATCATATTGTAGACATCCAGCCCAAAGAAGATAAAATATTAGATAAAGATCATGATTTAAAAATCATTTTTTTCTTGTGTCATGAACCAATGACTTGAAAGTGTTTTGGTGACTCTTTAAACTGAATGAGCAGAAAAGGGTTGGAAATGGCCAACTTTCAGCAGAAGAGTAAATAAATGTTTAGGGTGAAGTGAACAATGACTTTGAGCATGCCATGTGTATCTTCAAAATCCACTCACCATTAAATGATATTTACTTTTTTGTGACTAATTCCAAGTCATTGGATATCACATAACTGAGCTTGTTTTTGATTTCTTAGCCGTTATGTAAGTTAATAGCAAAGATTTCAAGTTCAGGATTGATGAAATGTAAAGGCCAGGTTTGAGAGAGAATGTAGGTAGTACTTTGTTTTAAAATTGTGAAAAGACTAGCATATTTTCAGGTCCTTGCAAGTAAGAAATTTGAGTAGAACCATGACATATATACACAGCTTTAATGTGCATAGCAACAAATATAGAAAAAAACCAGAAATGAATATTTATTCAATGAATATAAGAAAACAATTTAAAAAAGCATGTTTAATAAAATCTAAAATTTATACAAATAATTTAATAGCAACTGAAGCATATGTTATTACTCCAATATCTTGTTATGCTACATTCTTATTTATTTCTGAGAGAATCTGAATATGGTCTAATAGTTATTTCTCTGTGGAAAGGATTATAGGGTGGGTGGTCAACTGTGCTAAGTGCATAATTTTAATTGGAGGGATCTGAGTCTGATCTGAATTCATTTCCAATTGTGAGTCTTCTCCATGCCTTTTTGCTGTCTACACAATAAGAATTAGAATAATATCAATCTCAAAGCTGAAAAGCATTGAAAGATGCAGTTTTAAAGAAACCTGGGCAGGTTTTCCACACGTTAACCCTTAGAGTTCTTGCTATATTACTGGTCCAATTCCATAGTTGTCTTAGCCGCATTGGTTGGCATGTACACGAGAAAAGACAAATCATCAATGAATTTTTCACTGGGACTTTGTGGGTCCAGGAACTCATTTGTGTCATAGCTAGTTCTGGCTTAAATATGTTCCTTTTTTTTTTCTTTTTTGTTTTTGAGTCACTTTTAAGAAATTTTTTAAAATTTATTTTATATACCAACCACAGTTTCCCCTCCCTGTGTTCTATCCTTCTGTTCTCTTCCGCTACCTCCTTCCTATCCCCCCATCCACTCATCAGAAAGGGTAAAGCCTTTCATGGGAGTCAACAAAGCATGGCGTATCAAGGTGAGGCAGGACCAAGTTCCTCTGCCCTACATCAAGGCTGAGTGGAGCATCCCGCCATAGGGAATATGTTCCAAAAAGCCAACTCATGTGCTAGAGATAGGTCCTGGTCTCACTGCTAGGGCTCCCTCAAACACTCAAAACTATACAACTGACACCTACGTACAGAGGGCCTAGTTTGATCCCATGCAGGCTCCCTAGTTGTCGATCTAGAGTCTGTGAACTCCCATGAGCTCCAGGTCAACTGTTTCTATGGGTTTCCCCATCATGATCGTGACCCCCCTTGCTCATATAATCCCTCTTCCCTTTCTTCAACTGTACTCTTGGAGCTCAGCCCAGTGCTTGGCTGAGGATCTCTGCATCTGTTTCCATCAGTTACTGGATGAAGGCTCTCTGATGACACATAGGGTATTCACCAATCTGATCACAGGAGAAGGCCAGTTCAGGCACCCTCTCCACTATTGCTAGGAGTCTTAGCTGGGGTCATCCTTGTGGATACCTGGGAATTTCTCTGGTACCAGGAATCTCTCTAATCCCATAAGAGCCCCCTCTATCAAGATATCTCTTTCATTACTCTCCCCCTCCGTCTGGGTCCCAATTCAGCCATCCAATTCCTAATGTTCCCATCTCCCCATTCCCTCCCCTCCAACTGCCCCCATGCCCCCCTAAAATATCTCATCTATTTCCTCTTCACAGGGTGATCCATGTGTCTCTCTTAGGGTCCTCCTTATTACCTAGCTTCTCTGGGGCTGTGGATTATAGTCTGATTATCTTTTGCTTTACATGTAGTATCCACTTATGAGTGAGAACCTACCATGTTTGTCTTTCTGGGTCTGGGTTACCTCACTCAGAATGATTTTTTCTAGTCCCATCCATTTACCTGCAAATTTCATGATGTCATTGATTTTTTACAACTCAGTAGTAACTCCATTGTGTAAATGTACCACATTTTCTTTATTTATTCTTTGGTTGAGGGGAGTCTAGGTTGTTTCCAGGTTCTGGCTATATGAATAATGCTGCTATGAACATAGTTGAGCAAGTGTCCTTGTGGTATGATTGAGCATCTTCGGGATATATACCCAAGAGTGATACCACTGGGTTTTGAGGTAGATTGATTCCCAATTTTCTGAGGAACCACCATAATGATTTCCAAAGTGGCTGTACAAATTTGCACTTTCACAGCAGTGGAGGAGTGTTCCCCTCACTCCACATCTCCTACAACATAAGCTATCATTAACGTTTTTGATCTTAGCCATTCTAACAGGTGTAAGATGGTACCTCAGAGTCATTTTGATTTGTATTTTCCTGATGACTAAGGATGTTACAAATGTGTAAGTGTATCTCGGCCATTTGAGAATCTTCTGTTGAGAAATGTCCGTTTAAATCTGTACCCTATTTTTAATTGGATTATTTGTTATTTTGATGTCTTACTTCTTGAGTTCTTTATATATTTTGGAGATCAGTCCTCTGTCAGATGTGGGGTTGGTGAAGATCTTTTCCCATTCTATAGGCTGCCATTAAATATGTTCTTAATTAGTTCCTTAACCATACAGAAAAAAAGTGAAGGCTGAGAATATTGAACAACTGTGAATCCCAGGTTCTGACCAGAGTGATCTGTTAGATATGGCCAAAAGGATCATTTTGAAGTGAATGTTTTATTGTGTGTCTCCTTAGGTGGATCTAATTAGTATGGGAAGAAAAAATATCTTTACAGAAACAGTCCAAGTAAGAACATTTTTAAGTAGATAAACTCTCCATGAAATGTATTTTTCCTGCTGAATTAAGGAAAAATTAAATTGATATATGTGTGTCTGTGTCTTGAAAATTTGGAGAGAGCATAGGAATATGAGCTGCATGTCATTTTTATTTTTTGTTTCAAATATATAGGAAATACAGAAAAATTATAGCTCTAGTTTTCTGCTCCCCCAACACCCCAAGCAAATGTTTAACATGTGATGATCCTAATGATCCATTCATAGCTAGTCTTTTTTTTTATCCCTTACTGCTTTCAGAAAATACAATATTAGAATTTTTACAGATTTAAGAGTTTGTCATTTTCCCCATCTTTGCTAAACAGAGATCCCTTTAAGAGATGTTTGTTTTCAAGATTCACAATATGGTAGTGAGCTCTAACATTTTTCAGCATATTGTAAATTAAAAAACACACATAGTAGTGTAGCTGAAGGGCTTTGAAAACATTTTACAGGAAAAAGCTGTCTTACAAGGCAACACATCATCTTTAAAGCAACTCTCTGGTGGCAATCTACAGTTTATTATGACACATCAGTTTCACGTAAAAGGTGAGTAGAGTATATCTGAGCTGCTATATTTAAAAAAAATCTACATATTGATTAAATAATATACATTGGAACATAAAGAAATCAACCTACCGGCAAATACTCTCTTGTCTGTAACTAGAACACACCATTCTTCTTCCCCCAAAAGCACACAGTGAGGTAGAAGATCAACTGTTTTGACTTTTCATTCTCTGATCATATTTTCCTGGTTATTAATCATTTTGGAAATCTCTGTCCTGGAAGTAACTAGATTTCATTTTGGAATTTAATGAGATGAATCTTGATAATATTAGTTATACTAGGAAATTATAGAGTCCAGAAATGCATAAAGCTTAGTGTTAAATGTTTGGGCAGGATAAATTATGGCATTTATATTTGTAGTATTATGTATCACCATAGAAAGAAATGAGCATTGTCCAAATAGAAATTACTCTATATAGTTGGGATTTAATGGAGCAAAGAATTATCTTGGAAGGCATAGAGCTTTACTGCTCTCCAGCATGACAAAAAGTGAACACATATTATAAACTAGTTTATTTTAAGCACAAACTTCAAGAGTTATTAAATGTTATTTCCCAAATGCTCAGCATTTGATGAGATTTTCAAAAGCAAAAGCTTCATATTTGAACTCATATTCATCTTCTTTCTAATCAATTTCTCACTTTGAGGAAATATTTCCATAACTATTCCAAGTTCTTTTGTGTGTGTGTGTGTGTGTGTGTGTGTGTGTGTGTGTGTGTGTGTGTGCGTGTGTGCATGTGTGATGAAAAGGATTCACTTCTTTAAAGATTTCAAGTAATAACTTAGTGGAGAATCTCCTCACTTAGCCTGAAACCCCCGCTAAGTTCCTTTCTGTGTGTAATTTTGATTATAAAGAATTCATTACTTTTTTTTACAGTAGGAGAAAAAGAAAAATGATGATTTTAATAAATAAAGTAAGAGGTCATGAGGCTGTGGCATGTGTCCTGGTGCTATAGAGCTTGCCTAGGTAGGGAAAAGCCCTACAGTAAAGAGCTGATGAATGCCCTAATGATTTCAAATATTTTCCAATTTCATTGTTACTATCATTTTTGGATATAGCGTCTGCTAAACAGCCATAACTGGCCTGGAACTCCCTGTGTAGTCCAGGCTGGCCTCAAGTTTGTCTTGTTTATGCTTCAGTATCTAGAGTGCTCAGATTATAGATATGAACCACCACGTTTCATTATTTTTGAACCAGTTCTTAAGAACGGCATTTATTTAAGAATTATGGTAAGCTTAACATTCTCCTTGAACTAACTTTTTAAGTTAATATGGAGGGGTCTCTACACTAAATAATTACTAAACTTGCCTGACACAAAGCTGAAAACAATTTTAGAAGTCAGTGTTGAATGGGGGCTTGGCTTAGACAGTGCCATGCCTCACTTTAAAGCATGAACACATGAATTGGAATTTCTAGTCACTCAGGTAAAAGCCATGCATGATGTGTCTATTTCTCTGGTGCTCGGTTGGTGGGGAAGAGACAAGTAGATCTCTGTAACTCATTGGCCCAGCAGTCTAGCACATGCAGCCACGTCAGATCCCTTATAAACACTGGGAACTTAGTTCCAGGGGATTTGAAGCCCTCTCCTGACCTTCATGGACTCCTGCTCATATACACATAAACTGAGAATGAATAAATATTTGAAACCAAAAAAGGAGAAGGCATTATCTGTTCTAATACCTTAGGGACACCCCAGAACAGGAACAGTGAATTGGACAAAGATGTTCAGAAACCACCAGGCACTGTGTTCCACAAACTTGACTATATAGTGTTTCATTTTCTTTCAATTCTAAAAAGTTTTTAATTTATTTCTTCTTTTCTGTCTTAACCCATTTTTTCAATGAGTAGTGACTAGTTCAGTGTCCATGTATTTGTAGCTTCCTCTTGTTTCTGTTGTTGAAATACAGTTTTAATCCATGGTGGTCAGATAGGACACAGGATGCTATTTCAGTTTTCTTGTATCTGTTGAGACTCTCTTTTGTATCCAAGTGTGTGGTCAATTTTGGAGACTGTTCCATGAGGTTCTGAGAAGAAGAAGGTGTATTCTTTTGTGTTTGGGTAAAATGTTCTGTAAGTATCTGTCAGGTACATTTGGGTTATGAGATCATTTAGACCCAGCATTTCTATGCTTAGTTTTTTATCTGGACGGCCTGTCTATTTGTGAGAGTGGGCTAATGAAGTCTACCACTATCAATGTGTGAGGATTGATAAGTGATTTTAGTGTTTCTTTAAGAAACTCAGCCGCCCTTGTGTTTGGTACAATGATTATGGAATTATAAAATACTCTTGGCACATTTTCCTTTGATGAATAAGCATTATCTTTTCTATCTCTAGTGATTAGTTTTGGTGTGAAGTCCATTTTGTCAGGTATTAAAATGGCTGAATTGGCTTGCTTGTGGAACCATTTGCTTGGAATATCTTTTTCCATCCTTTTACACTGAGGTGATGGCTATCCTTGATGTTAAGGTGTGTTTCTTAGATGCAGCATCAGGATAGATGGATTCTGTTTTTGTATCCCGTATGTCAGTCTGTTTTGTTTTATTGGGAGAGTTGAGACCACCCATGTTGAGGGTTACCAATGAGCAGTGTTTTTTGAGTCCTATTATTTTGTTGTGGTGGTGTGTGCCCCCTCTTCCTCTTTGGATTTTCTGGTCTGAGATTATTACAAAGCTGGGGATAAGTCTGGGGGATTAGAATTGGAGGGGAGTTGGGAGAGTAAAGATTGCCTACCTGATTCCCTGGCTGATGTGGATGGTGGGTTCCCAATGAACACCTATGGGAGTTGACAGCTTAGACAAAGGGAGGAGGTGGTGGATAAAGGCTGTAGAAGAGCTTCATGATTTGCTAGGAATGGGGGCAGAGAGGTCCACACTCATTTCAATATGCATCATCTCACAGGATTACTTAAAAATATTTATTTATTTATTTATTTATTTATTTATTTATTTATTTATTTATTTATTTAATTTTTGTTCGTGTTTGTGTATACCATGTGGTGTGTGTGTGTGGGGTGCCATGGAGGCCAGAAAAAGGCACTGGATCCCAGTTAGAGGTAATTGTATGCTACCTGAAGTGTTGTTGGTAACTGAACTCCATCCTCAGGAAGACTTACAAGTGCTTTTCACTGCAGAGGCATCTCTTCAGCCCAATACTCCTCTTTTTTAAATCTTATTTTGAGTAAAAATAACTCATTTTTAATGCTTTCAGTTGTCTCTTCCAAGAGCAAAGTTCAAAGACTGTCAGTTTTTCTAAGCAACTCACTATGGTCCACCCCATCTCTTTACCTTATTGCTGACTTTCCATTATTATTTAGATTAGCAGAACCCTAACTCTATAAACTACTTACAATTCCTCTTACTTTGGGGGATATCAGACCTCACTTCCATCTCCAGAACTGCAATAGAGTTCCTCTGCCCATGGTTTTGTTTCTTGTGGATTTTTTGGTCACCTCCAGCTGTCCTAAGCCACACAGAATCCCTCCACCAGCCATCCAGTCCATTATGAGTGTTTCTTCTTACAGAGAAAGGGCAGAAATCAAACGGAAGCTTGGGAGTAACAATTGACCAATGAGAGAAATGGGCTTTGAATTTTCTCAGAGGCAATAGTGGTGGTGCATAGAGTAGCATACTTGGAAGCAAGACTTAGATGCAGAGTACTGAATAGCACTGCTTAGTGTAAAGCCTGCTTTCTGGGTAAAACAGTTATGAAAATGTCAAAGAGAAGTTTTATTTTGTGATTGACATGGAAGTGGGGAAATGCATAGACAAGAGGCATAGATAAGTTGGCTAGCCCTTGATCATTGACTATAATTCCTTGACTCCATTATTCATTCAGATTATGAGCTGACCCATGCAGGTCAATACTATATCCATCATTGCTACTTTTAAGATAAATCTCTTTGGACTCCTTGTCAACTCAAGGAGATCATTCTCTTGCTCCATTGTCTGATGTTGAATTTCCAACCCCATTGTGGTGTCATCGAATTTCTGTACCTATTTCATGTTACACTGAGGGTTAATCGGTTTGTTTTTGTAGGTTCTGTGGAAGCAGGAGGGCCACAATGTATTGGTCATTGACAATCTGCCTTTCTCTATCCTATAGGAATTTTTAGTCTCGGTTTTTACTACTTCCCAATTTCTACTTCAGGAAGAAGGCAAATTGAGAAAGATAATGCTATGGTCTAAATGTTTGCATCCTGCCAAATTCATTTGTTGAAAGCTAGTCACCTTGTTATGCTCTCAAGAGATATTTTGATAGCCATTAGTCTGTGAGTATGGACCTGTAAAGAGGAAATGAATTCTTGTATAACAGAGGCTGCAGAGTTGCCTTGTTCCTTCATTCTAACATGCGTGGACACAGGGCCAAAGTAGGTTCTGACCAGACATCAAACTTGCTAGTGTCAAAGAGTAGAAATATACATACAGTGTAACAAAGTTGACCTTAAATTTGTCTCAATAAACCAAATCCATATCAATGTAAAAAAAATAAATTGTTTATCAAAACACGCAAAAAAAAACTTGCTAGTATAATGATTTTATACTTCTGAGTTCTCAAACTGTGAGATAGGATTTCTGTTTTATGTAAGCTATCATATATAGTGTTTTATTATGACAGACCCAAGTTAATTAAGCCAGGTACTTTCTACTTCTAAATACTTCCAACTTTGGCTGCACAGTTCTCTCCCATGCTCAGGTTAGAATAGTGGGTAGGGAGGTGCCCTTTTCTTAGGACTTCACAAATTGATTTATCATTTATTTATTTCTTCTCTTAACTTTCTCCATTCTAACTCAGGGACTTAAAAAGAAATCATAGCTGGAAGTTTCAGAATCCTTCCTTTGCATTCTCAACATATTTTTCACTTCTCTGTATTGTTGAAACCCAGTAATCCTTTGGTTTCTTCTAGAAGGCTGACTGTGTAAACTCAAAGCATGGAGAATGTTTGTTTCCTCTTTTTGATTTATCATCTTCTTTGGGACAAAAGCAACCTAGACATGTAAAGAGGGATGAATAATAAAACTAACTGGAAGCCACAAACAGGTATTTGGGAATGTTATACAACAAAACACAGACCACAAATACCTTCCCACTTCTCTGTCAGTAGTGTTGGGAGGCAGAGGGGCAATTAGCATTTGCATAAACTACTATTCTGAAAAACTTAGAAAATTGACTTCTATCTCTTTTTCAATATATTTGCACTTATATTTGGCTAGTAGATAACAAATAGAATATCCAAGTGAGTGGTTCCTTATTGTTTGATATTTCAACAAGAGGAAGCCATTGTCATAGGAAATGGTCTACTGTTTAACAGAGTTGTTCAAAGAAAATTATTTTTCACCAAAATATTTTTCAGGTATTACTAATAAGCTGTGGGATATAAAAATGTGAAACATCATTGGATGTTTGAAAGTGCCTTAGGATTGCTTTTAAATGGTTAGTTCATATTTTCTTTTTAAAATGAACTGGTTTAGACTTAAGGAAGAATAATTAAAAACTATTATCACAAACATAGGAATTAACTTTGCTTTCGCCTCCAGCTCCTAAAATATTGAGTTTAAACATTCTCCCTTCTTGGGCAGTGAAAGTATATATACATAAAAAAAATCCACATAACACCCCCTCATTTCTGCCTCCTCCTACTAATAATTCATAGCAGGTATTCAGTGTGTTGATTTTTTATGACAGAGGCTGCTGCACAACTCATCCATACACTGAATGTTGAACAGCCATTACAATTATTTTGACAAATTTTCTAAGGTATTTGGCATCAATTTTGACAAATGGCCATGATGAAGCTGATTCAAGTGGATGACAGACAGCTGTACTGCAGTTCTACCAATTGATTTTTTTGTCCTGAAATGATTCAAAAGGCTAAAGAAAGAGTTAATCTGATCTGACAGCAGGAGATCCATTTGCACCAGGAACTGTGGGTGATGGTTTAAGGCTGGGAATACGCAATGTAGGCTAACATTGCCTGCAAATTGGGTAATTACCGTTGCCAACTCCCTACCTAGAACAAAAGTTATTGGAAAATTCTGGGTTATGTAACTGTTGAGCACTGAAATTATATAAAAATAAAGATGGGCTTTATATGAGCTTGCTCATCATACAAAGTGAATTAGCCATGCCATTAGAATTTAGAGATAGGGTGTATGTATGGAGACTTCATACCTGTGGGAGAGTTCATACAGTGGGAAAGGATTCATACATTTTTGAGTAATGTTTCATATAGTCAGAAACAAGCAATCAAGTAAGCCCCAAATAAATCATGCGGAAGTATTTTCCTGTAAGCACAGATTCTTAATTATCTTTGTTTTCAGAGAATGTAAGTCTGTAAAATGTCTTTTTTTTGTTTTAATTATTGAAGAAAACATGGGTGATGGTTAGTATTAATAGTAAATTTTCCACAATTTAGAATAACCAGGAATAGAGTCTCAATGAGGGATTATACCAATCAGGTTGGTTTGTGGATGTGTCTGTGAAGGATTGTCTTGATTATGGTAATGGAGGTGGGACTATCCTCTTTGGGTGGCACCATTCCATAGGCAGGTGAGTCTAGCCTGTATAGAAGAGAAAATGAGCTGGGTACAAGGAAGTATGCAGGAATGATTTTCTTTCTGCTCTTCACTGTGGATGAACTGTGACTAGTTACTTCAGGTACTTGCCTTGACTTCTTTGCAATAATGGAATGTAGCCTGGAACTTTGAGCTAAAAGAAACCCCTTTCTTGCTAGTTGCTTTTGTGAGGGTACTTTTAGTCACAGAAACAGAAATAAAACTATGTCACTATGCTGTAAGATAAAGAATAATGAACCCAGTTACAAAGCTTGTATCCTTAAGTCCTACCTCTTATTTTACAAAGTTTACTTAATATTCTGTTCTTCAATCTTTGTGATTATCATCCTTCAAGAGGCCTCTTTTAGGCAATTTTTCCTAATTAACTTAATCCCACTGAAATATAAATTTAACAAACATACTACATCTGATTGTGTATATATATATAACTTTCTCCTCAAGCCTCTGGTTTTCCCATTTAGTGGAAGTACAATTCCCACTGAAAAAGCACAATTTAAATCCTTATTTAGTCTTATAGGAATTATTTATTAGGAACTTGCTTTATATAAAACACAGTATGCCTTGAGGCTAGACAAGAGAGTATTATGAAACTTTCGCTTAAGAGAAGCATCTATTGAGAGGGGGACAGTTTGCCAGGATATTATGACATTGTGAAAACACGTAAATAAATAGTAATAGTAATTATCTCTGCAAGGTCTTAGGTGAACCTGATATAGCAAAATATCGTAGGCAAGGTGGCTTATACATGGTAGAGATTTATTTCTCACATTCTGGATCATAGAATTTCAATTTCAAGATGCCAGCATGGTTACATTCTGTTAAGGGGGTCTTCTCCAGGATTCAGAATGCAAACTTCCCATTATATTCCCCCACAGAGGAGAACAAAGCAAGGCAGGATGCTCCAGGACTCTGATGAGAGCGCTTTCTACATGATCTCACCTAACCCTAATCATTGCACAAACCCTCTAATACTATGATTTTTTGAGGAGTAGTTTGAATATCCAAAATATGCGAAAACCCAAGCATTTATTGCAAAACAGTGGTATTCAGGAGCGAATCGAAAAGTCATCAGAGCAGCTGGAGTAAAACTGATTTGATGTATGAGGAGGATTTTGTTGCCTAAAGTGGGGTTCGGGGCTTCCTAGGGAAACAAAATAAGTGCCATATTGACATGAGGTTATAATCTTTGAGTTTTGTTTTCACCCATAAATAAACTTAAGACCAAAAAGTTATGGAAGATTTAGAAAAAAATAGATTGTAAAAGCCATTAGAGATGATACATTTAAGAAATTAATAGTTGAAGCTTCTGTCAATTATAAAATTTATTCAAATGTTTATTTGAGTGATCTGTTCCTAAGATTCTTGTGACCTGAAAGTTAATTTCAAAATCCTTTTGGTTTCATCACTTATTAAAATGTCTTAATACGTTAGGGAGGGAATGCACTGCATCGTTTTACTATCGAAGAAGAATACAAGGATCTCAGCTTTTTTATATACTTATTTGTAAGAGATTATTAGGTTTTACTGTTGCATGGCATGTTACCTCTGGGAAACACAGCTTAAAACATTTGCTGCTTAACACTTTTGAGTGTGGGTCAGCACCTCTCTACGATAGTGTCTTAGGGGGTGGCAGCCAAGGTGTTGGGTGAGGAAGCGAGGTCTCACTGGAGTGATCAATAGGTTGTGGGAACAGACTTGCCTCTAAATGACTTTTCTTTCTCCTAGGCTGTTGGACAGAGGACCCTATTTTTTAATTTTAATTTTTATTTTTACTCTTAAAGGGAAACCACTCCTAGTTAAATATCCTGGTTCCTTACCTGTTATTTCCTCGGAAAGTCACCATCATGGAGGACAGATTCTCCCAGAGCGTGCAAGTGAGAGAATGAGAAACCTCAGCACGTGGAAGTCCCATTTATCTTGCAGCATTATTGCAGAAGTGATAGATCATTTTTGTTAGTCATGTAAGGCCATTATTTACCCACATCACACAAGAAAAGGCATGCACATATGGACACTAGTCAACTGAGAGCCATTTTTGAGGATGCTTATTGTGGTGGTGTGAATGAAAATGGCCTCCATAGGCCCATAGGGAGTGGCACTATTAGGAAGTGTGGCTTTGTTGGAGTAGGTGTGGCCTTATTGGAGGAAGTGTGTCACTGGGGGTGGGCTTTGAGGTTTTCAGATTGTCAATCCAAGCTCAGTGTCTTTTCTCCGTTCCTGTTGCTGATCCAGTTGTAGAACTCTTGGCTCCATCTCCAGCCTCATTATGGGCCTGTGTGCCAGCCACCATGCTTTCCCACCATGGTGATAGTGAACTAAACCCCTGAACCTGTAAGATAGCCCCAATTAAATGTTTTCCTTTACAAGAGTTGCCATGGTCACGGTGTGTCTTCACAGCAATAAAAACCCTAAGACACTCATATACAATAAAGTATGTTAAGGCATTTCTCAGTCCAGTTTAGATGCTCCTTGAAAGTGAATAGGCCAAGTGCAGTGGCTCACACTTGCAGTCCCAGTACTTTTGGCTGAGCAAGGAGAATCACCACAAACCTCAGGTCAGTCTAGGCAACAGAGTGAATTCTCGCTTAGGCTCCAGAGTCAGCCTCTGTGTCAGAAACAAATAAAAGAGCAAACAATATTTATTTATTAATTGCCTTAGTGATGTTGGACTAGCAAGTGCTATATAATTATGTCTAGTGACAAATAATTCTTTGGCGATAAAGA
The DNA here is from genome assembly GCA_902168415.1 of Peromyscus melanophrys. Lineage (NCBI taxonomy): Eukaryota > Metazoa > Chordata > Mammalia > Rodentia > Cricetidae > Peromyscus > Peromyscus melanophrys. Next base: position 23,393 of record CABHPR010147893.1, on the reverse strand, counting down.
TGTCATTCTGTTCCTAGATATCCAGACTTGTGGAGAAATCTCTTTCTACTAATTTCTCAAAGTAGAATTGGAACATTAAATCTGTGAATGCATTTTTAATATTTACAAGATGTGTCAAACCCTAGGTAAAGTTACAGAAGACATGAGACAGAGGTTAGAATGAAGCTGTTGAATAGGGTAATTGAGTTAAGCTCCTTTTTGAGAAATTCATTTTTATAGGAATGTTTGCTAAGAGTTCATAAAAATTTGTCCAGACCTTAGACATTAAAACAGAATCCACCAACCAACCAGACAAATCTCTCCTCTGAGCTATCTATTACAAGTCAAAGAATCTCAGTTTATATAAACTGGTCGTAGGAAGGTTTCGTCTAAAGAAAATAGGTTGTGTTATGTTCTTTTTTTTGTTAACATATTTTTAAGAAATTGATTCTTTGGAAATTTCACATCATGCACTCCAGTTCCACTCATTTTGAGTCCTTTCATAAGAAAATTAAAAAAAAATTAAATTAAGATTTAAAAAAAGCACATCCTGCCTATCCCTCTGGGCAATGACCTCCTCCTCTATCAATTGCAGTCTTCTCGCACACCAGTCACAGCTGTGGCTTACACTGGGCTCAATCCCCTTTGTGCTGGCATTGTTGGAGTATTGAGCACTAGCCAGATTAAGGTAAAGGAAATGGGCAGAAATGACCTAGGAGACTCTATCAGTGGACAGCTCATTTATTCGGAGAGGGCAAGGGACATGTATACCCTAGGAAGAATGGCTGGTTGGATTCATGTGGTGGTATGTCATTGGTTGGAACAAGAACATTGAGGGTGCTTCATTTGCATACCCAGGAGCAGTAAGGGTCAGAGGAATGAATTTTAGAAGGCCATATAGGAAAGAGAGGAAATTCAGCCTAAAATGTTTCAATAGTCAGATCAGCGGCAACCAATCCCTGTAGGCTTGGAGACTCATGAGCTTGTCAGTTGCCATGTGTGTGGCCTCACTGATGGGATCTGCTGGTGCCTAGGCAAAGCAGGGAGAGCAGCCAAACTCCTGCTGCTATCAGGATGAGAAGAAAATCTGGGGTTTTGGGCATGCTTCAGCACCTTCTTAGTTTCAGGCCAGCCCCCTTAGACTTGGACAAAGCAAAGGACAATGAGGAAAATGGTTAAGAAGACTGTGTGTATTGGATAGGTCTGGGAAGTCTGAGAGCCACATGTGATAGTGTCATAGCTAGAGCCAGCTGCCAACTTGACCCAAACCTAGAGTCACCCAGGAAAAAGGAATCTCAACATAAGAATTGTCCAGCTAACTGTGGGGAGTACCATCCCTTGGCAGGTGGGCCTAGGCTGTATCAGAAAGGTAGCAGGTTGTATTTATGTACTTAGGAATATATATATATTATACACATACACATATACATGTAACAACCATCAGTAAAAAGAATAGGCTGTGGTTTTAAAAGAGAGCCAGAATTTGTATATGGGAGGGTTTGGAGACAGGAAAGAGACGAAGAAATGATTTAATTATAGTATAATATCAAAAAACAGAAGAAGCAAAAAAAAAAAGAAAGAAATAAAAGAAAAAGTTACCAGAGCATGTCAGAGGAAGCCAGTAAGCAGTGTTCCTTTGTAATTTCTGATTCAAGCTCTGGCTTTGAGTTTCCATCTTGGCTTCCCTTGATGATGGACTGTAACCTGTAAGTCAAGCTCCTTTTCTCTGCTAAGTGACTTTGGGCCGTGGTATTTATTATAACAACAGAAAAGTGACTTAGAAGAGATGGTACCCAGGTCTTTCAGAGACAGTAAAGAGCAAACAGGCTGCCCTGCCCTGAGATGACTTTTAATGCTGGGGAAACTGGTGGTGGTTTTCTTGTTCCTATACTGAAGAATTACTCAATTATGTGTCTACATAGAGAGAGACACAATACCAACTTCCAGAAAACCAGAGGCTGAGGTAAGAGCCAAACCCAGCCAGTGAAAGGAAAGCGCTGTCTCCACATTGGGATTGGAAGTTCTCTATGGAAGCATGAGAAATTCAGCCAGCACTTGAAGAAGACAGATACAGATAGTATCTACAAACAGAGGGGATACTCTCATAAATCCTGACATCATTGGTGCCTAACAATCCTCTGATCCTCTTCATCCTTAGCCTGACCCTGGAATGCTCAGAATCAAAGCTGAAGATTAGAGGAAGAAGCGGCATAGACTATTATATTGAGAAGCGGACCCCATTGTCCTCTCCTTCAACGGGGTCTTTCAAGCCAGCAGAGAACTCAAGCCTGGGGAAGGGAACACCATCAGTTATCACGAGTTGGAACACTGAGTGCTCAGGTGTTCTTCTGAGGTCACATTAAGAACATAATACAAAGTCAGTGAAGGATGGGGTAAGACATATCCCACATAGACTAAGAGAAGTATTGAAAATAATGCCAAGGAGAGGGGTAAGACTATGTGAGAATTTCATCTCCTTGAGACTGTCTGGATTCTACTCTTTCTACTGCATGCCCTGCTCATATCCTGAACCTCCTGGATACATCATTACATCTCTCAGAAATGTTTTCTCTCTGTGTGAAATGGAGATAACACACTCATTGGTTGAGTGTGGATTACAGTTTAGGTTGGCTATAATATACTGGTCAAATGTATTCATTTGTGTTATCCAAGTCATAATTACATTTCTTAGAGAAGATACAATAAGATTTCTGCCTTTCCCACTTGGTCCCATGCCACGTTTTGTTTACAGGAGAACTGAAGCACTGTGTTCTTACCTACATCCTTTCTTGTAGTGAGTCTTAAGACCAGAGTTCTAACTGTTCTGAATTATTTGTCAAAATATACACATTTCTCATTTCCATTTATTCATTTATTTCTGATACTAAATATACCACCAGTATTTGGTTTTCAGCCACATTTCTTATTTTGCATTAATGTTTGTGCCCATTTATACAAAGGTTTTAGGGATTTTTGATAATTTTCATAGTATAAAGTATTGGTTTACTGTTAATACATAAATATGAATGTTTCCTTTTTTGTTAAGTTTTGTAATTTCGTGAATAATAACTTTCTATGAGTTATGTTTTTTTATTTTTGCAGTGCTCGGAATTGAACTCAAATCCTTACACGTGCTAGAGTGTTTCTCTTTTCCCGAGTTATAACATGGCCTTGAAAGTATTTATAACAGAAGTTTATTTGAATATTTTGAGATTTTATTAATCTCATCTGTCTAATATTACAATGGGTGGCAATACATTTCTGTAGTTTTAACTCACAGTCTTTAAATTGTTTTAAAGTATACTGTTTTAAATTGCAGATTTATAAAAATAATGTGTGGTTCTTCTGCAAATGAATCTTAGAACACCAGTGGCACTAGAATTGCTGGGCTCCACAGTTTCTACTCAGTTTAAAAATTCTTATGACATTTCAACTCCATTTTTAACTTAAAGAGAATGAGAAATTGCAAGAGCTTCACATTCACAATGTGCCCAAGGCAGAGATGGCTCTGAATTCAGCTGGTATTATTCATGGTAGACAAAGCTGAAAATCAAAGTGGTGTTCTTTACGTAGTATATTAAGTGTGCCTTAAGAAAAAGAGCTCATTTTTAATGGGGTGAGAAGTTTTTCTGTCTTAGACTTTCTGCTAAAGTCATTAGAAAATGTGAATAACCTGAATTAAAATTAGTTTATTTTCAGGTTTGAGTTTTATTTTGAAAAATCAGTATGGACATCGACAGTAAAAATTAGTGTATGAGTTTCCAGTTTCAATTTGAAAGGATACATCAGTATTTTAAAACTTTGTAAAACAGTAAGTTAACTTCTTAAATGTGGATTTGCTTAATAAAATGCAGTGAGCGTAATGATCATACGTTTTACAATAAGCCAAGAGTCAGCACACTGGGGTCATCAGGAAAATGGATCTTACAAGAGAAGAACTGGATGAACACAAAATAACTGTTTATGGGAAATTGGAACCATCAAAATTTTCACAGGCTTTCATATTATTTGTTGTAAAGGAAGCAATGCAGTGTGCTTTAGACACAGCTGGTGAGTTCCTTTCCTACATTCAGTGGCCTAGCTTTTCAGTAGCCGCATTCCCCTTGTCTCAGTCTCTTCCACTCCACACATCTGTGCTGAACTGTGCAGTGTCTGGTGCACAAATTCGCAGTTCAGTTTTCAGGACCCCTGTTAATCCTATCTTATTTATTAAGCCCAGTGCATCGTTTATCAGTGACTTCCCAGGGCACTGTGACACGAGCCCCTCCTTTCTTACAGAAATCCCCCTTCTTCGGCTGTGAAGCTCAGTTTAATTGATCACTGTTGGCCTGAAGCTAGGAGACCTTGAATCCCATCAGCAATCTTTCTTTTTCGTGTAATCCACACGCAGCTGATTTAAGTCACTGCATCTGGCTGGTTTATTTAAGTACATTATCCCCCAGTGGCTTCATTTTTCTCCAAGGGAAATGTTACTCTTTGCCCTTTAATTACATGTGTGGCTAAGATATGATTTATCTTCCTAGGGTGGTATTACATCTCTTTTGAACAGAGGACTTTCACAGTTTATCCACTCAGCACCTGAAGCTGTGAAACATGGTGACATCATCCATTAAAAGATTCACGTTACAGTAAAACCCTCTGGTTTCCACTCACACTTGTATCTTTACAGTGGGAATATTGTCATTGCAATGCCAAAATACCATTTATTAATTTCCACATTTGTCAACTTTCATCAAACTTGTGTCAAGAAATATGTGGAGCAGTGAAAACTCAAAAATAATTGAGTGTTTGGTCCTAAGGAGATTCAAAACCTATTGATAACTTTAATGATATTTGACTCTTCAACATTTATTTTGTTTATAAAATAATAGAGGCTAAATAAATCAGGATGCATTCTATCACTGTATAGTGTGAAGACTATTTCATGGAAGACTAAGAAGCGGTTGCTTGTTGGACTCATATTTTTAATTTTTTCACTTATATGTTTGATAGTTTCTGAGTTTCTATTGGATGCTCTTGCGGGGAGACATACATATCAGGGGTTGGAGAGATGGCTCAGCTGGTAAAGTGTTTGTTTCTCAAGCAAGAGGACCCAAGTTTTATCTCCTGGAACCCAGGTGAAAAGGCTGACCAGCTACAATATCACATGTCTATAATCCCAGCACTAGAGGTGTGGAGACAAGATGATCCTTTGGGGATGCTGGTCCGATAGTCTAGCCAAACTGTAATTTCCAGGCCTAGCAAAAGACTCAGTCTCCAAAAATAAGGTAGAAAGTGATTGAGGAAAGTGTTCATTGTCCTCCTCTGGTTTCTGCATGCATGTGTACACACATGAATGTGCACCTGCACACATACATACAAAGCATCTCCTAAAGATACACACAATGATGTAAAATATTTTAGTAATAAATATTGCATATTTAGGAAATATGTAAAACCTGAATGAGGTCTTCATTGGAGATAAGATTTGACATATTAAGAGTAGCAACTGGATAGGTTTCTGAGAGCAACCTCAGTGTCTGCATCAGCTCCGGATCCAAGCATAAACACCTCAGACTGGTGCTGACTAGTCCTGATCTGAGTTGAATTCTACATTTCACTCTGAAGTTCTTGCTCAGTCTTCCTTAATACCTCCCTGCCTTGTGTGTTATAGGGTGTGTGTGTGTGTGTGTGTGTGTGTGTGTGTGTGTGTGTGTGTGTTTGATATTCAGGTATATTTACCTGTGCAGGAGTGTGTGGAGGCAGAAGTTGACATTGCATTGTCTTCCTCAATCATTTATTCACTTTCTTTTTTGAGTTATGGTCTTTCCCTGAACTTGGAGGTTGCCGTTGCTGGCCAGTGGATCCACCTGTCTCTGCCCTTCTGGCAGGAAGGTTTCAGGAGCATGCTGCCTGGCATGCTTTATGTGCAGGGGCCGGAACTCCAAGCCTGGGTTCCAGCTGTGACGCAGCAAGCTCTTTATCTACTGAGCCATGTCCCCAAAGTCCTTCTTTCCTCCATCCCTTCACAATTCTCAGCCTCTCACTGGGTTCTGAAGGCTTTCCCTGTATGCTCCTTGTTGTTGTTGTTGTTGTTGTTGTTGTTGTTGTTGTTGTTGTTGTTGTTCTTCTTCTTCTTCTTCTTCTTCTTCTTCTTCTTCTTCTTCTTCTTCTTCTTCTTCTTCTTCTTCTTCTTCAAGATTTATTTATTATGTATACAGTGTTCTGCATGCAGGCCAGAAGAGGGCACCAGATCTCATTACAGATGGTTGAGAGCCACCATGTGGTTGCTGGGAATTGAACTCAGGACCTCTGGAAGAACAGCCAGTGCTCTTAACCTCTGAGCCATCTCTCCAGCCCCCTTGTTCTTCTTTTTAACAAGATGACTCAATTAATTTCTTGTTTTTTTCCAGCTCTATATTGGTGCTCGCTTTCAGGGAGCCCTCAAATGACAGAGACAATGATAAATAGAATTTTTAAGATGACAGCATGGAAGCCAACACAATAGATCAGAAGATAAAGGTGCTTGTAGTTCAAGCCCGATGATCCGAGTTCCACCCTGGAACCCTCTCAAAGGCGGAAAGAGATAACTGACTCAACAAAATTGTTGCATGTGCATTCTGTGGCACAGAAACGCCCATGCACATACAACATACATGCATACTCACACTAAAATCTGTTTATTTATTTTCAGAAAAAGCAGCAGCAGGAGGGAAAGGGGTTTTCAGAGAGAGAGAGAGAGAGAGAGAGAGAGAGAGAGAGAGAGAGAGAGAGAGAGAGAGAGTTGGCATTATTACAGCACGATGGGGTGATCTCCACGAGATTCTGACTTTTGAAGAAAGCCACAGAAGGGATGTTCATGTGGCAATCAAAGGAATCCAAAGTGACATGACTGGTATATGAGAATGAATTGTGTCCATCTTCTGTCATGAGGTGACGCAGTTCCACTCAGGAGACATATAAGAAGCACATGCAGGGCCAGGATGATAGAAGGTGCAGTGAGGCCTTCACTTCTTTCTGGACCAACAGCAGAAGATAATTTCATGAGCCCTTGCAGAAGTATGAACATTACAGCTCTCAAAACAGGCAGGTGGATGATATCACTGTGCAATACTTTAATGAAGCCACAATTATGGGAAATGATTGAGCCAGTGAAAATGATTTTCTCTGTGATTTTCATAAGATGAATAGTTTCTAAGGAGTAAAAGTAAGTATGGAATTCTCTAGTGACTCTCAAGTGCCCTCTGAGGAAAACATCCAAGAAATAAAATGCAATAGTTATAAATGATTGGAACAGATTGTATTTGAAAAATTTGATTTCTATTTTTTTTAAATAGAAAACAAAATCCTAAGATTGTTTTGTGGCTCAGCATAAATATACTCTGTTGCAGATCATTCTGAAATCAGTTAAAATGCATTTATGAAATGGAGCCCCCAAATAAAAGTGTCATGTTTTCTACTAGTTTTAAATAGAAAACCAAATGATGTGGAAGAAATATCCAGGGAGAAAATGAAAAGTCTGATAAGATAAATGATGTTAAATTATTTTAAAAGGTTAGGTTCACCCGCTATTTATATATGGTGGAAGAATGCTCAGCTGAGTATGATAAGTTACCAAATGAAGGGTGGTAACAAAATGACTATGAATATGCACGAGACTGAATGGAAAGCTCATGTATGTGAGATGGAGTGAGTGTGAATGAACGAGTTGAGCCCTGAGAATACTAAAATGTATTCCAAGACAGACTGAAAAACAATCTCTGATAGCCCATTAACCGGTACGTATTTAAAGAAAGACTAGAGTGCACACACAATTTCATTATCTTTTCAATTTTGAAACGTTCTTCTTGATGAAGTCTGTCAAAATAGGCTATAGAAGCCAAGGACTACATGCACCTCCTTTCACAGGAGCTGGTTAAATCAGGAAACTGGGCATCCAGTGTCAGCTAGCACATTCCCCTTTGACACACTGTTTTTGAGGGGTCCTAGCAATGAGACATGACAAGAGCAGTGGGTTTGTATCACACTGCGGCACTGCTAAATTGCCAAACCTTTGCATGCTCTGTTAAGAGAGGAGCAGACGCCAGAAGCAATCAGTTTTCAGGGCAGGGGAAATAAACATGGAGAAGAATGGTATCACGCCAGAACAGATGATCAAAAATTGAAACAGCTGATGATAAAATGCTATGTCCAGATGGCATTTATCTTTGGTTTCCCAATGAAAATATAAATGATGGACAGAAAAAAAATACAGTTCCCCAACGTGACTTAATTCCCCATGAAAACTTGAGATGCAAAGACAGTATAGGACATATTGTTTAATTTTTAAAAGACTAATATTATAGACACTGAAAGTATTAAAAACCACACTGAGTGCAGCTGGTAATTGTTATAAGACTAGAGAGACAATGGCAGTGATAGTAATTAGTATTTTAGTTTAGAAAACTAAGACTTAATATTGTAGTTTTTAGTGCCGTTCACCAAAAACTTCTCTTCTGACACCTCTTGAAGGTGAAGAATGACTAACTCTCGTTATTGAAATGGGATTAGGAGAGCAGATGTCCCATTCAGGTGAAAAAAACATAACATCCTGGGCAGGATTCTAAATGTGCCTTTTTAAAATCTTGGAGACCGTGAACACACTGAGATGCGGGGCTGAACTCTGAATAAAGATTATGCAAAGCAGAGCAAGGTACAGAAAAATGGTGAATAGTTCAAAGCCACTAAGTTTGGGGTGGCTTATCACCAAGCAGGTATGATTGGCAGTTGATGGAGGAAGGGTTTGTCTTCATTGGGGTGTAACCAGTGATAGATTGATAGTAATTAAATGGATGACCCCAACTCATGCACATATGGTATTCAGTAAGTAGACTTGAGATATTAATAATAATGATGGTTATAATAATAAAAAGGGACTTGAGGTCAGGAAGGACATAGGTTGGTGAGTGTTTGGGGGGAGATGGAGGGAGACAGTGAAGGATGGATAATATCAGAATACATTGTATACATATAAGAATTTTTCAAAGAATAAATAAAAACTATATTTCCACACGAAGAAAAATGGACGAGGATACAAACTAATATTCTCCAAAGAAGACATTCAAATGGCCAGCAAGTTTTTGAAAAATTGCTTGACTTTTTAGCAACAAGGGAAATGCAATTCAAATCTACAGTAAGATACTATAATACTAGTCAGAATGACCGTTATGTGAAAGATAAAATGTAACATATGATGGAGAGGAGTAGCTAAAGGGGAACTCTCACTGTTGGTGGGAATGTAAATCTGTATCACCAGTAGGCAACTCATGTTCCTTCTACCTTTAGAATTTATCTGAGTAAAGCCTGGCGTGCTGGTACTAGTGAAGACAGGGGAGATCAAGAGATCAAAGCTAACAGTGGCAAGTTGAGACAAGTCTGAGCTACATGAGACGCTCAGAGATTTGAGAGTAGGAAGAGGAAGGGCAATGGAAGGGAAAGTTATTTTCATTAGGTATAGAAACATAGGTTGACCTCTGTGGTTTCAGCATGTTAGGGCTGCCTGTTTCTTCTGCTTTCTTTCTTTCTGTGATGGTTAATGTTGATAACCAACTTGACAAGATCTAGAGTCACCTTGGAGAGAAAATATTGGACGTGTTGGTGAGAGTTTCTAGAGTGGTTTGATTGATGTTTAATGACCTACCCTGAATATGGGTGATACCATTCCAGGGGCTGGAATCCCAGAATGAATTAAAAGGGGAAAACAAGCTGAGTACCAACACTAGTCATTCCCTGCTTTCAGACTGCAGATATCACCTCATGCTCTTGCCTCTGTGCTTTACTCACAATGATGAACCGTACCCTCAAACTGCAAGCAAAAGATATCCTTCATTCCTTGAGTTGTATTTTGTTGTAGACACAAGGTAACTAATTCTTTTCTTCAGCCTCCCTTCACTCCTTTTTTCCCTCAAAACATCAGCATATTTCCATTTGGTTAAATTACGTTAGGTAGTTCACCTCTGCAATGTTTCCTGTCATATAGTTACATGGATTATTCTTTCTTTCTCTTCCATTCTCATCCTAATTTTCATGTTCTTGAATATATTAAATTCAGTTTAAAATTTCAAGTAGATGCTGTGATATGTCTTTGTATAAAACGATCAAATCTATCTCCTTCTAAGATTTTAATTTCTCTGTTCTCCAGAAAATATAGACGTTCAAAGAAAGACATTGCTTTTAGAGAAAATGTTAAGTTGACAACAGTATAAATCTTTAATTTGTGGACCTTGGGCTTGAGCTGGTAAGATACCAGTTCTCATCTTAAGAATAAATGAACCAGGCAGCAATGGCGTACACCTTTAATCCCAGCACTTGGGAGGCAGAGGCAGGAGGATCTCTGTGAATTCAAGGCCAGCCTGGTCTACAGAGCGAGATCGAGGACAGGCACCAAAGCTACCCTGAGAAACCCTGTCTCAAAGAACCAAAAAAAAAAAAGAAAAGCTAAAAAGGGTTTTGGGAGAGGGAGAGAGAGAGAGAGAGAGAGAGAGAGAGAGAGAGAGAGAGAGAGAGAGAGAGAGAGAGAGAGAGAGAAGAAGAAGAAGAAGAAGAAGAAGAAGAAGAAGAAGAAGAAGAAGAAGAAGAAGAAGAAGAAGAAGAAGAAGAAGAAGAAATGCTGTGACTGCACAATGCAGCTCAGCTCCCTCTCTTATTACTTCTTCCTAGGTTATTGACATTTATCAAGGAAAAGAAAATTTTGAAAGAGGACATTTCTTTTCCTCCCCGGAGAGTTTTAGTGTTTATTCTCCATTTTGAGATTCCTTGTGGCATTAGAGAATTTATAGATTCAAGCAGCATAGAATACTCTTGTGTACTGGCAAGTGAACTAGTTTGCAGGATCAGAATCCTCTGTTCTTCTCTTCCCTTGAAGACAGGAACAACCTTAGGTTTTTGAAGCAAAATGAAGCATTGTTTGGGTTTTGTCTGTGGGATTTCTGCTAACCTCCCCAAGTTTCTTAGCTTTTACTTTGCTTCAGTGAGCATCAGCCTGTGCCCACAGCTGGGAAGTTTTTCAGGTATTTCTTGAGGAACAGCTAGAGCAGTGAGTGCTTCAGGCATAACTAGGTCAAATTCCTTTAGTGTACCATTTTCCAGTAAGTCATATTCATAACTTTGATCTTCTGACAGCTTCAAGTTGTAGACGCACTAAATAAATTTAACAGTCTCTCGTGCTTTAGAAAGGAAGGTGTTTTAGTGAGCAGAATGCTATTTAAAAATGTTCTTTGAAGGGAAATTCTTAGAACGTAAGTTAATTACGCTGAATATACTTTCAATATTAAAAAAACACAAATTTTGTTGTTTCATTGGAATGATAACAATTTTCTCCCCAAAACCACTGAAGAAAAATTGTGAATGTGTGCTCATATGTATGTATGTATACATGTGTGCACATGTGTGTTTTGCTTTAAAAAGACTTTTTTTATTATATGATGTTGCTTTAAAGGAATATTTATTACTTTGTATGTATTGGTGAGTGGCTATGGGATAGGTTTATCAAATTACTATCCAAGGTCATATTAATGTGAGCCCAATAGAATAACTATTTTTAATAAGGATAATTACAGAGACAAACTCATAACCAAATTCAATATATTCCCAATATTTTGGCTTGTACTTGACTGGGATATAGTATTTTCAGAAGATATCATTTTTTGAAATGAAACTAGACAAAGGTGAAGTATATATTTCACTTATATATTTTAAAATCACAAAACTTTAAATAGGTACAAGTTGGAAAATCACAGTATTTTCAATATTATTTTTTTTCCACTGGGGAGAGAAGGGGTGCTTTCTTTCTGGTGGTGACTTTCTAAAATGTCTTACTGAACTTAACAAAAATTCTAGAAGAATACAACCAAGAATTCTAATTTATCCATGACTGATTAATGGTGTAACTTTATAAGCCAGTTATTTAAAGCTGCCTGCAGTTTGCTTTACATTAAAAACAATTGATTTTCTACCATACGGCGTGGTATGTGACTATGTCATGATTCTACCATCCAAACCATGTAAACTCTGTGACTTTGTCTTTCAGGTCCTACATTCATGTCTTTAATATGCTTGAGCTGGTTTTGCACATGGGATGGTACATGGGCCATATCTCATTCTACGACTGGATGTTCATTGAGGGGCTGCCCTTCCTCCACAACCAATGCCTTCTCCAGCTGGTAATTCATTCTTAGATTCTAACAACTTTCACCCCTATATTGGCAATTGTCCTGAATATTGTTTATTATTTTCCCTACGCAAAAGCAACACCATCTCAAATAGTCCCACTTACCTTACGTAAGAGACATGTAGTAAATAAAAGTGCATAGTACAGACTGTGTGCTGGAATGACAGTCCTCCACATGTGTTTGAATTTGACTTTATCCCTCCCTGGTTATTGATTTCTATTGCAAAGCTTTCTAGGGAAGCGTTTAAACTGTGTTCATGAAAACTTGGACATATTTTCTTTGGTGTAGCACTCTGAGGATGTACTATGTGCCACTCTCTTTCCCTATTTTCATATATTGTTAGTATTGAATAGAAGGGATCATTAGTAACCCTGAACTGAACCAACGTTTACTTGTACCCTCAGTGTGTCTTACTCCATGCATAGAGGAGTCATAATAACCATGTGAGACGAGGGCCATTCACTTGGACACATTGAGTCACACAATGGGATTTCCATACTTAGAGAAAATACCTAGTCCCTGAGACTGTGTTCCACAGGATGACCTAGCCTATTATTATGTTTTATAATTGTGGGTTTAGACTTTTCTCAGACAGCTGTACTATAACATTCATGTCTGCAAAATAAGGAGAAAAGATAACTTTAAGGTTTGGATTAGCTAAAAATTAACTAGGTCTTAGAGTATATCCTTAGTATTGGAGGAACAGAGTAAATCTATGTGAGATATTTGTAGCAATGGCATGTTGGAGGACCTGCATTCAGCAATGGAACTTATGTCCACTCATCAGATAGCACAGCTATGATGAGTGCACTCCAGAGAGGAAAAGCCCCAGGGGTTTGTCTCCAGAATGCCCCTTGCTTCTGCTGTGCCTTCTACTGCTTCTGCTATTGTGTTCTTATCTGGCATGGTGTGATTATTCTGTGAAAGAATCCCACCATATCTACTATAGTGTGATTGTTTCATGGGAAAATCCCACTCCTCACTGAGCAGTTTACTTGCAGATCATAACGAAGAAGATGATTTTTATAGAGCAATGAATGGTGCTTAGAGATGTTAAATTTGCCTAGTCTGGAAAATAAGAGCAAGGAAGTTTCATGCGTTATAGACCCAGGAATTCTGCCTGTGGAAAAACAGGCTGATAATCAAAGAAAACAAATATGTCCCTACACCCTAAGTTAGGTCTGAATTCCTCGGTCATGTAACGTACAGAATTAATCACAGGTTTTGGTATGCACCTTGAGAAAACAAAGTTGTGAAAGGAAATCAAATGACCCTATTGTGTATGAAGAAAAAAGAAAAATAGATGGTTGGCGCCGACTGCATCAGTAAAGTTTTGTAGAGCAGAAATAGGTTAAGAATCTGTAACAATGAAACTGCACACAGCTGCCCGCCAGTACAAGGAACCAGCTGAAATATACTTGGCTTGCTTAGAACTTTGTTAATCAATAATAAAAGAATCCTTGCTTTGGGGTGAAGATGTTATGGTGGGAAAATTAATACATAGGAAAATTAACTACTGTGGGCTTCTAAGAAAAGCATGTAATGTGCGATCATAATGTGATTTCTTCCTATAAAAAGATTTTAGTTTGTTTTTTGAAAATATGTAACTTGTGGTTGTGAGATGATTTCCTTCTTATCTAGAGATTTTTGTCTTAGGTGGCATAAAAAGGATAACAGAAAAATAAAGTGAAAAAAGAGAAAAATAAAGAGAAGAATCAAGTTCTTCCCTCTCAGGTAAGTCTCTCCTGTGGGTTTGTGTAGCTGCCGAGTCTACCTCTCCTCTTCAATGTCTCTGACCTGCTAGAGCTGGACTCTGGCACATTTGCTAGAGTAACTCTGAGTCACTATAAAAAAACACTCAGTGTACTTTCATGGGAATATAATGAATGTTCAATGCAGGCTAAATGTAAGAAAGGAATTCAATACATGATTTAAGACACAGGAACGAAATGTAATTTCAAAAATATAAATCAAAGGTTATTGTTTTCTGGTTTTAGATGAATCAGGATGTTTTGCAATTTAGTCAATAAAATTGAGCATGTAAAGGGGTAAATTCTGATGTAGCTATGTAGGTTAATCAGATATGGATTTTCCAGATTTCACATATTGCAGTAACAGCTGACTGTGGTGAAGTATGTGTATATTTAAAGATAGTAACGATGATACTAGTTATGCCATAGTTTTGTGCAAGAGATTCAGACTTCTCCAAGGTCCCCTTCTCCTTACTCCCTCTCAAATCCATGGCCTATTTTATTCAGTTATTATTGTTTTTTATATATATATGCATAATTGTTATCATTGCATAAATGTAATAAACACAACCTGCTGGGTCCATTTAGTTCACCTGTAGCTTGTGTATATGTGATTTCAGGGTTGACTACTTGGTAATAACCAATTAATGGGTTTATCCCTGGGGAAGACTACTCCCAGTCTCAATGTTCCTAAATTGCCTGATGTTAGTTCTTTGTTTGTAGGTGTGGCCCTGTGAGATTTCCTCTTTTTCCATATTAGCATGTCTATTGGAATATTTCTTTCTTTCTTTTTTTTTTTTTTTGATATTTCGAGACAGGGTTTCTCCATGTAGTTTTGGTGCCTTTCCTGGAACTCACTCTGTAGACCAGCCTGGCCTCGAACTCACAGAGATCCACCTGCCTCTGCCTCCCAAGTGCTGGGATTAAAGGCATGCACCACCACCACCTGGTATATTGGAATACTTCTTAAGGGCTTGTTTAGGCAGCTATTTTGTTGAGGTATCATGGATAAAACTTCCCTGTCATTTCTAGGAGATATGTATATATTCTCACAGTAAATTTCCTGTTCCTCTGGCTCTTACAATCTTTCCACCCCTTCTGGTGTGTTTCCTGAGCCTTAGGTGAAAGAATTGTGTTATTGATATATCTATTTGGGCTGGGCACCCATGATTTGTATTACACCCATGACCAGTTGTGTATTTCAGCATAAACTGTAATGACCCATGGATGAAACAATGAAACTTGTTTTCTTCTTTTTCTATGCGTTTATACATCTCCACATATATCCATATATACTATTTGTAAACACTTTTTTTCACACAGTAAATTAATGATGGACATGCCTTTTTGTAGTTCTTGGTCATGCCTTTATCTTAGTTAAAGCCACAGAGAGAACATATAAAATAAAGCAAGGGATGGAATGGAAGAACTCCCAGTCATATCTTAATGAGTGTTCCAAAAAGGATCCAATTCATCTAAAACTTCATTGTGTCTCTTCCTCTGGTTATGTTTAGTTTGTCTAACTGGAGAAGGGTAAAATTGTTGTTTATATCCTCTAGAACTTACCATGTAAGAGGAGACACACCGATTGCATTCAGAGGCATGATGTGTGTGTGGGGTGTACATGCCTCCTGCTTTTCTGGTCCAGAACTGTAACAAAATATGTTAATAAAGCAAGACTATTGATTTAAGTGTTTGTGATGTAAAATGACAAATTTACAAAGTAGACAATTTTTTTTGAAAGTTATCCTAAACTAGAATCACTGCCAGGGAGTTAAGGTGCTAAATTCCAATATTTCTAAGCAATAGATTCAAGTCTATTCCCAACTGACAGAAATGTTGCTTTGCACTGCAATGAAAATGGAGATGTTTATGTATGCCCAGAGCTACAACCTGGCCTTAGTTTCAGATTCTGAGCTAGAAGGCTGTATGATACGGATTCTTCCTTTCTCTCTGAGCTTTCTCACTATAGCTTTTCATCATATACAGGCACAACTGAGCATATTTATAAAGAAGACAGAGTGTTAGAATGAATCATGTTCCTAACGATACCTAACACATATTATTATTTGGTATGAAATGAAAAAAAGAGAAGACATAGATAAATAATAACTTTCTAAATGTATTATTACTATTACTATTATTACTATTATTATTATTATTATTATTATTATTATTATTATTATTACTACTGAATAGATTCACATAGCTCATTGGACATAGAGAGGTCGGGCTGGTGCCTGCATGGATCCTTCACCCCTACGTTCTAGACTCTGGAATGGGAAGGTACTCTGCAGGATATGGAAAGAGAAACCTGGACACCAACCCTGCCACAAAACCCTCTGCCTACAATCTGTCCTTCCCGCAAGATGTGCTGGGACGATAATGATGGAGCAGAACTTGTGGGAGTGGCCAATCACTGTCCAGTTTAACTTGCAGCCCATGCCACAAGAGGGAGCCCATGCCCTACTATAGTGGTATTTTATTTGTACTGGAATGTGATTTTATTTGTATGTGAATAAAATCAGAGCTATTAGCAAGCCATAGCGAAAGCCAGGGCGGTGGTGGTGCACACCTTTAATCCCCGAACTTGGTAGGCAGAGCTAGGTAGATCTCTGTGTGTTCAAGGATACAGCCAGCATTGGAGACACACGCCTTTAACCTCAGTACCAACCATAGAAGACCTGGAGGTCTGTACTGACAAGCAGTGACAAGGCAGTCATGTGGTTGGGTTTACAACCAATGAGAAGGCAGAACAGGAAGGCTATATAAAGACAAACAGACAGGAAGTAGCTCTCTTTTTGGAGAGGTCTCTTGGCTGAAGAGGCAAGCTGCAGTGGAAGGGTAAGGCTCTTAGCTCTGACCTCTTGGCTTTCTTCTCTGAATCGTCTCTGTGTTTCTTATTTAATAAGACAGTTGGTTACATCTACACCCTACACTACCTGGATAACCCGGAACCAGAGACTGGATAGCCCAGAGATCCATGGCAGAACCAGACAGGACAGACAAAAAACAACAGCAACAAAAAAGCCCACATACAAAGTAAGCAAACAAACCCAAAACAAACAAACCATCAAAAAGTTTTTAAAGGGGAAATATGATTTAAATCTTTATTTAAATATTACATTAAAAGTTTGAAAAGCTGAAGTACTTCAAAATGAGAAGTGTTAACTGGTATTGGGGTTATCTTTGACTTCATTTTTGTAGTCTAGGCTAACCTGACACTTACTTTGTAACTCAGTCTGGCCCTGCCCTTACTGTGATCCTCTCTCTCAGGCTCTGGAGTGCTGTGGTTACAAGCTTGGTCCACTAGAGTGGGTTACCTTTGATTTATTAAATTAAAGTTATGAGATTAGAATTATTAAAAATGTCTTTCTTTTTTTCAATTTGATCAGAGCGAAATATTTTTATTCTGGTATTGCTTCAATAGAACAATGGAAAAGTTCTAAACAAGCAATGTCTTTTGCTGTTATTAGCCTACTATTCCCTAAATTTGGTACAAGGATTACCCTGCCCCTCATCTTATTCAGGGTAATGGAGGTTCCATTCTTATCTTTAAATGCAAAAATGATTTAAACCAAAAGTCATATGGTTTGCAGATGAGTGTATACCTAAAGCTAAAGGGATCTCCAGGTCTTTGAAAGGACATCTCCATTTTCTCTGTTGGTATAAATCAGTTAATTAGGAAATGAGCTGAGATTGAAGAGGAAAGCAGAGGGGACCTGAAGGAGTATGTGAATCCAAATCTCCCTCCATTGTGTTATTCTTACTCACTCAGTAACACAAGCCAACTCTTTCAAAGTTAGCTTCATAACCAACTCTTTCTTCAAGACAATTTCAGAATCTTTTTCAGTCACATTTTACTTAAAACATTTAGAAAAGCTCAGAACTGATGGTGATATAATTGGCTAATTATGAAAATACCATTTGAATTATAGGTAAAAAAAAAAAAATCTCATCTGGACACCTGCTGTGTTTTTTATTAGGGATACTATTTTTGTTTGTCTTCATTACAAAAGACGTTTACATATTTTTAGCAAGACTACAAATTATGGGGAAGTAGAAAGAAATGATGCTTGATGAGTTTGGAAGTGAGAATACTGTTACAATTTGTGTTCTTTGACACATTTCTTTCCAGATAGATGCCAAGAAGCTTTGAGAATTTTGATCTTTAAGGATTAACAAAACCACAGCAAAGGGGCATATATAGAATTTTAGTCTTCTATCTTGACTTATGATGATGCAAGCCCTACTTTAGAGCAATAGTGGAGTCTTCAACTTTCACCTGGACCAGCAGCAAGGCAGGAATGGCAAAAATTGGAGAGGGCATTAGTATTTCTTTTTTCTTTTCTTTTCTTTTCTTT
>CABHPR010147892.1:21821-35291 GCA_902168415.1 Peromyscus melanophrys | reverse complement strand
CGAGCCTAACTGTCTCTGTGGGCCGCCGCCGGGCCTACCTGCCTCTGTGGACCGCCGCAGGACCGACCTGCCGCCGCCGAGCCTAGCTGTCACTGTGGGCCGCCGCTGGGCCTACCTGCCTCTGCGGGCCGCCGCCGAGCCTAACTGTCTCTGTCAAAAATGAATTTTTAATGGTGTCAAATTATCCTTTTGAGTGAACTGCAAGCTGAGTTACACTTAAAGAAAGCATGCTGTGTACCTCATCACTTCCAGTGTGTCATGTAAGTAGGACCACATCACCTGCTGTGAGAATGAATGGAAACAGAATGGCCCTAAGGGACACTTTGGCTGTCTGTTTAGCACTGATTTATATGTTTCTAGCAAGCCTCAGCCTTTATCTCCATGACCCATAAAATACTCAGTTTGATTCTATGTATAACTCATTCTCTGTCTTTTAGTACATGCTTGCTGCAAAGTTTTAGTCATCTGTATCCTGGGTTCACAGCATCTTTTTAAAAAGAATCAGGTATCATTTAATACTCTTTCTTAACCATAGAACTTTACTCATCATGTTACTGGAGGAAGAGTCAAGTAGGTTATGAAAAATGTTGGAAATACTTAACAGAGTTGGATATTCATTTGTAATGCAGGCACGTGGTTGTAATGAAATGTAAAGAAATACAATGTCTGATACATAGCTGTCTGTATGTCTGTATCTATCTATCTATCTATCTATCTATCTATCTATCTATCTATCTATCTATCTACCTACCTACCTACCTACCTATCTACCTACCTATGTATCTTTCTATCTAATGTTAACCTTTGGCGTAATTTTTTCTTTGGCTTTTTCTATTGTTTAAAAAATTATTTTAGGAGCAGAGATGAATGGGATGACAGAATAACACCCCAGTGCCCTTTTTAAAACATTGCTGTTTTATATACTGACTCTGGTAGCGGTTTTGTTTTGTTTTTCCCAGTGCTCAAGTCAGTTTACCTTTTGCATACCTTTCTGAACTGTTTTTCAGTTTTTATGCAAATTGCAAAACCTTTTAGGAACATCAGCCACTTTATTTTTGCATGTATTGACTAGGTAAATATTAAATGACCCTCACTCAAAGAGAACAGAATTTAAGAGAACTCTGAGTAATGTTTGAAATTCAATTTTTCTGTAATCAATACCCATTTTGACATTTTACCAGTCCACTTAAAATTTTTTTCCTGGAAAACATTCATTACTATTCAATAGGTTATGTTACTTGATTATATAAATGAGTTTCCTGCTTCCCTTTATCACAGCACGGGATGACTTAGTGTGCTCAGTTCAGCTCCAGAGTACATATATGGAAGCCCCACACTACCATTCTACATGCATTCTGCAGGATCCTGGTGCTGGGGTCTTCAAAGAGTAATAGAAGCTTGGATGTGTCTCTAGATGGAGCCAGATCCTGTTCCCATTCCTCAGCAGAGAGAAGAGATAGTAACACAAGGTGCTGTGAAGTTTCAACACTTGTGTGAATGTTAAGTCCTCAGGACCATCGTCCTGCCCATGACAGGTCTCAATGTGTGTGAGTGCCATGAATGTGGCCTTTCTCTTAGTCTACTGTGCCCCTTGGACTATCTCAGAATTTGTTGAGGTCAAGAAATCACATGCCCATCTTTCCAGTACCATGGTTCTTTTTACTTTTTTACCTTCATTTTCACCCTTTAATACACTAATAAGGATTTCCATATGGCTACAGGCCTTTTAGGTAAGAATCTAACTAGAAAAAAAAGTTACCTTCCCTATCTGCTAAATAGGGCTTAGAAAGTTGATTAAGTCCTTTGAGATATTTCTACTGAGGACGAGAAATATCCACATTGAAGTGAGTGGATTGTTTTCATGTTCACATCAATAACAGCAAGAGTTGCCGAAAGAACCAAAAAATGAGCAGACAGAAGAAAGGGGAAAGGAATGAAAAGCCAACATACAATTCATGCTAAAAAATAAATGACTGTTCTATACCTTGCAGCATTCAAGTGAAGAAAACAGAAAAATGAAAATGAATTTTGGTCAATATGATACAGTCATTTGTCAGTATTATTGATCAATATGTATTAATATCATAGCTTGATATAAACTGTGCTCATGGTTCTTGTGTATCAGTGAGTGCCTTATTCAAATACAGTAGTACTTAACTGTACTTAATTTTGTATAGAATTTCTGTGATTTAGTTTTATACGTATCCCAAAATGAGCACATCAGAAGCTTAGAGATGGTAAATGATTTGGCCTAAAGTCATGTGACTGTTACTAAGTACTAATACTGACATTTGAACTTGGTCTTTCTGGCTAAATGTAACACCATTTCCGCTGTAGCTAAAAACATGAGAGTGCTTTTCCAGTATCTAATATGGAGCTCCTATTTCACTCTAGATCTTTATATTTATGCGTATGAATATTTAAAGATTCTATTATTTTAATTTTATATATATGGTATTTTGCTTGAGTGTATTTCTTCTGTGCCCCTTATGTGTGCAATGCCCACAAAAGCCTGAAGAGGGTGTCAGAAGTCCTGGAGGTGGAGTTAGAGACAGTCATTAGCTTCCTTGTGGGTGTTGGGAACTGCACATGGGTCCTTTGCAAGAGCAGTAAGTTGTCTTAACTACTGAGCCATCTTTCCAGCCCCACATGTATGTATTTTAAAATACAGCGTGAGCACACTGTTGTCAGTCAGAACATCATGTACTCTGAGCCCCACATCCCTGGTGAGATATGGTGAGCTTACACCTATTTCATGTTGCCTTCCTCTCTTCAAAGGGGAAGGAGTTCAGTGGCATTTTTATTTTTATAAGGCAAGGTTTTTATTTTTTTTCCATGTTTGTGTTATTAACATTTGGACTTGATGGTTCTTTGTTGTGGGACCTGCCTCTGCACTGTAGATGCTCAGAAACACTACTGGTATTAAGCTTCCAGGTGCACATGGCCACTATCCAGTGTTGCAACCCAAATATTTCATTAATATTGCCAAAGCTTACTGACCAGTACATGACCACTGCTCTGGTGCATTTATCTCATTTTTTTTTTATCAATAACAAATTGGTAGTCGCATATCAAGGTAAGAACCTGAATGATCAGAGAAGTGGTGATGTGATCACCTATGTCTTCCTATGTCTTTCCTTCATCCAAAAGGACTGAGATCTTCTCTTAGCACCCCCCCCCCCAACTACTTCTGGACTCTATAATTTTGGTTAGTTAGTGGCTAGCTCTGCCCTCTGATTTAAAACAAACTTTATTGTCAGAATGCGATCAGAGTATCACACAACACTGCTCTAAAGTCAACGTGAAGGGACCTTACTGCAAATGCAACCCCGCTGCCCAGTTTCTGTCTTGCATGGTAGAGATTTCAAGCCACTAAGGACTTAGCTGTTGTCTTACCAAAACCAGACAGGTGTGTTGCTGAGGTAACAAACAAACCCCAACTGGATCCACATAGCAATCTCTTTGCTCTCTAGGGCAGGTGTTCTCATGACTGCAGCTTGGAATTCTAGATAGCTTCAGTGTTCCAGAGGCACATTCACATGCATATTCAGTCACTGCAGCAGGGCAAGAGAACACAGGGAATCATGCATTCAGTTTTAAATATACCCAGTGGGAAGCAGCACTTGTCACTTAAGCTCATTTATTAACAAAAGCAGGTTGAGTGGGGCACATCTAACTTTGACACAGAGAGGACTGGTCCTCCATCTTTGAAGGGATACCAAGAGATGCTAGTTGAAGATGAGTAATGTGCACTACTAACCTCAGTTAATTCCTGTATGATGTGATTCTGGAATTTGAAATATAGTATCTATCCCTTCATTCTGGAGAGAATGTATATGTGTAGAATAAGCTTATATGTGAATTAGATTATATAAATGTGTTAAATTATGATACATTCATTTTGCTTGCTGGTTTGTGAAGTATTTACATTTTTGGTAGCATTTACTTGTAAGATAATAGATTTTTTGATTAATGGCTATGATAAGCTTCAATTTTTTTGTTCTTTACATGTCTTTTGATAAGCTTTCATTATCCTTTTGGGTTAAATATATTTTTCATTGTCCTAGAATTTGTTCTTATTTTTAACACCAGAATCATTTTCTTTCTCTTAATTTTCTTCTTGTCTGTAGCAAGTACAAACAAAACTGTTATTTGTTTTTTCCTTCACCTACATATCTTAATCTGAATGTTTTAAGGACTTCACATATTTTATGTCAGCGAGTCTCTAGAGAAGCATTTCTCAAGAATTAAAATTTGAATAAGCAAAATCACCCAGGAAATTGTTGGGTATTAGAAGTTCTCAACTTAGAGCTACAGAGTGAGAAAATGAGCTTGGGGCTCAGCCTTGAGCAATTTTAGATGTAGAATCATACTTGACAAAATAATGGCAATATTCTTTCTGTCTGTCTGTTTTTCTCTCCTCTCTCCTGATAGCTGATATTTTTAAAGAAAACTGATACTGCCCTCTCTCTTTAAGTCACCTGTCTTAGTCAGTGTTCTATTGCTGTGAAGAGACACCATGGAATAACATTCAATTGTGCTGGCTTACTGTTATTGATTTCTTTCAAATTTTTATTTTAAACCTAAAAAAATAGAATATAAGATACACACCTGAGGTGGGTCACACGCTGCTGCCGAAAAACCCCACCACCACTGCTTCCTGGCTTGTAAAAGCCCGTCGCCTCTCTTGGTCATGTTCATCCCCACTGTAAACCCCGCTCCTTGGACCAAAGCACTCTTCTTAATTGGCTAGAGGGTTGGTGACAGAATTCCCATGGCATTTCCCCCTTTTTGTCTAATTAAGTGGGAAAGGTTCTAACTCTAACATAGTAAAACTGTATACAATAAAAATTATTATCAATTATTGTCCAAATAGAAAGGAAAGGTAGTAACCTTAAAAAAATGAAACTACATACAGCAAGAATAATTATCTGGTAAAAAATACATTCTCAATTTCTAGTCCATAAGTAATTGCCAAATTTATAAAGATTACTCCATTAACCATCCTCTCCTGAAGAGTTCAAAATTTTGTACCTAGTATACCTTTTGCCAAGATTCAGGAGAACTGTAACTGTCTTCAACCCAATCAAAGACCTAAGAAGGAAATAATATTACCTGAGTAAGCAGGAAGTGTAAGTAAGCAACTAAAAAAATTATGAGAAATGACAGAAATAGCTGACTGCCTGAACAGTCACCAAAAGTTTCTCTGCAACGTTGAGGCATCCATTTTTGGCCTGCAGGTCTAGAATATCTGATAGACTCTTTTAGAAGCAGGACATTTTGGAGTACTGTCCTACCCTGTCTTGGCAAATTTCAACAGTCGCCTTTCTTTGTGTCCTGCTTGTCCAGTTTGGACAGCATACCGTCATCGGTCAAGGCAAGGGCAGTTTCTTTTCCTAATGGCTAGCTTATGCCACCAAGAAAGCAAACTCTATATGGAGTTTCTTTGATGTCCATCATCCTCTTTTGAAGTATGTCAGTGTTACCAGAAGCAGACATATCTCAAGTTGAGAAAAGTATAAGTCATTAAAATGTTTCAAGTGCTTTACTCTGTAGGTTTGAAGATTACCTATCTATCTGAAATGTATCTCTGTATATCTAGAAAACCTAATTAACATCACTATAAGGCCAATAGATATGGGTGACTATTAACCTGTATTTCTTTATTATCCTAAATAGTTTCTAAGGACTAAAACTTCACATTGTGTAATTAGACAAGCTGTATAGGTACGAGCTGTATAGGTAATACCTTAAGCAAAAATAGAAGCAAAGGTACACTATAAGGATGATAACCTTAAATTTGTATCAATATAAAAAAATCCATACCAATGTAAAATATTTAAGACTAGTAGTTGCTTTTTTAAAAAAGTATATTCAATAATCTTCCCTTTTATCCTATCATATCTATCCCCCGTTTTTGTTGACCATATTCAATAACAACTTGTAACCAACCCCCACCCACACATACACGATGACAAATATCCATAACCCAGTGAAAGACCACAAACCATCCATCCTGCTTCTTGGAGTTGTGGGTGTCATGTTCTTAAAATTACTTCCTGTAGTCTAAGTTGGGAGGGGATGATTCCATCTCTAGGGGACCCTGAAAAAAGAAACAATGGTCAAGTCCTGGAAGAACTAGCTGCATCATTTGAGAGTAGTGCATGAGGGTGGATCATCTCAGCTAGCCACCTTGGAATTGTCCTGAACAATTTGTAGACCAAAGATGATCTTTGTATAATGTGTATCAGATTAGTGGCATTATCACAATCCAGGTAGAATCATCGTTGTGGGGCCCCATTATCCTTTTGGAGACTTCAGAAATTTTTGTTAGGAATGTTTATCATTCACTGTAGAAAACTTAAAGATACTAAATAGTATATGCTGTAAATCTCAGGGAGGATAAAGGACCATGATATACTAAATATATCTTGGATATCCAGGCATAATTCCTAAATATCTGTTTGAACTCAAGCCTGAAATCTTGAAGCTACATGAAACCTAAGGTTAGAATTAGTTAGTACTTTGTAATATCATTAATATAAAAACAAATTTCAAATTTTGAGATAGTACTTATACCTTCAAAAACATTTTAAGGATTCAAAATAAATTAGAGGAGTATGTTATTAGTGACAATATAATGGTCCCTAGATTTTGATTTTCTTCTGTTCTATGCCAGATGGCTATTTTGATATGAGACAGAAACTTTGAATTTTCTTTTAACAAACTTGGTTGGGTTTAGAGAAGGAGAGAGCCACACTCTAACTCCAAAGCCAGCTTTGGTTTTTAATTGAGTCAAGACTACATAAAGATCACCTGTTTAACATGTCTGTAGAGACCAGCAAAAATAGACATTTCGAAAGTTGTATGAAATTTTTCCCTATAGGAAGTATTTTATACCATTAGGCAAGATTACTCCTTTTCTTGGTAATTTTTTCTGGAAGTGTCTTATCTTTTCTTGATTCATTTGTTCAAAGGTCTTTAGGTTCCTCAATTACATTTTTTCATTTTTCTTGAAAGACAAAAACAAAACCCTCCCATGACCCTAATTTGGTGACTTCTCCGTTTCATCAGGTTGAATCACCACATTGATTATCACCTCTCCTAATCAAGAGGTCTCTTCTGTTCAAATTGAATCAATTTTGATGACATCCATGACTTTTCTACTCCTGTGAAAACAAAAGCAAAACCTTTTCCCCAATGTAATACATATCCTGGTTTCCATTCTGAAGTCAGCACATCTTTAAAGTATATGAGTAGATTTAGTTCAGTTTTTTTTCTATTATCCATCCAATGTCTTTCTGCAGCTGTTGTTCCCTTTTCATTAGCATTTAGAAAATTTAAAGTCAATAAAGCATTGTGCAATCTATCTTTAAGGGTTATTACCCTTTTTTGTTTATTAAGCATTTCTTTTAAAGTGCAGTTAGATCTGTCTATAACAGCTTTTCCGGTAGGTTTGTGTGGTATACCTGTAATATGTTTCATGTTGTAACATGCAAAAAGCTGTTTAATTTTACTAGAGACATATGCTGGAGCATTGTCAGTCTTGTATAGGTATTCCCATAATGGCCATAACTTCTAATAGATGTGTAATTACAGAATCTGCCTTTTCAGAACTCGAAGCAGTTGCCCATTGAAATTCTGGATACTTACATATGGCATGGTGTACATATTTTAATTTTTCCATACTCTGCAAAATGAAACACATCCATTTGCCAAATTTCATTTTTTGAATACCCTTTGGGTTAATTCCTTAAGGTAGTGGAGTTTGGTTATACAAAGAACAAGTAGGACATTTCCTTGGCTTGTTGCCAAGTGATAGTTTGTTTTTCAAACCCTTGCTATTAACATGGTGTTTCCTATGAAATTCTGAGGCTTCTGGTACATATCCTACTAATAACTGATCAGTTTCATCATTGCCTTGTGATAGAGGACCTGGTAGATCTGTATGGGATCTGATATGTGATTTTATATATATATATGGGATGATTCCTATTCCTGATTATTTCCTGTAATTGTATAAATAACAAAGTTGATTCTGAATCATCAGGAATAAGTTCAGCGGTTTGGCAATGTAAAAGAACTCTTTCTGCATATTTAGAGTCAGTAACTATATTAAGAGTTTATGAAAAATCTAATAATACCATAAGAATAGCATATAATTCTGACTTTTGAACAGAATCATAAGGGCTTTGAGCCACTTTACTTAAATTTTCTGATATATAGCCTGCTTTTCCTGATTTATTTGCATCAGTATAGAATGTAGGTGCTCCAGATATTGATGTTCCCTGCATAATGTGAGAAAAGACCCAAATGGTTTTTTTTTTTTTTTATAAATTGAAGTCTCTTACTGTTGGGGTATCACTTGCCAATCTCTCCTAAAAAACTACTCTAAGCTCTTTGCCAATGTTCATTTTCTGTCCACAATGAGGAAATTTCCTCACTCATAAAAGGTACTACAATTTCTGTTGAGTCCATTCCTACTAATTGATGAAATCTTAATTTTCCTTTTAAGATCAATTCAGAAACTTAAAAAAAATAGTATTGTCTCTTATAACCTTAAGAAAATGCAGCTTTTCCTCATCAGATTAAAAGATTAATTGTACTTTACTGATACATGTTGTATGCAGATACTGAGATCTGAAGTTAGAGCAGTAGTAATTGGTGATCCCGTTTATTCTTTTAGAATTCTACCAAATATCTGGCTGGGTAGCTGTCCTCGCCAACTAGAACATGTGACCATCAAACTGAAGCATGAATTAGGAATTACAGCTGTCATGAATTTCCAGACCGAGTGGGATATCATCCAGAATTCTTCAGGCTGTAACCGCTACCCTGAACCAATGACTCCAGACACCATGATGAAGCTGTACAAGGAAGAAGGCTTGGCCTACATCTGGATGCCCACACCAGACATGAGCACTGAGGGTGAGGGTCAGAAGAAGAAGTCTAGTTCTTTGCTGGACTTGTTTCAGAGACATACTTATTGTCTATCTTTCAGTCATCTATAATTGAATGTCTTAAATGTCTTAAATATTAATTATAAAAATGGAATTAATTCAAGGATTTGGAGTTAATATGTCTTTAGACACTTTGACAGGATTCTGTTTAACATGGCTTCTTTAAATTTTTATGCTATGTATACTAAATATATACTTTATAATATATACATGGACTGTAATATATATTTATTGTGTACCTACTGTGTGTGTCGCATTATGCTGGTGTCAGGGAACAAGGAGTGTA
The DNA here is from genome assembly GCA_902168415.1 of Peromyscus melanophrys. Classification (NCBI taxonomy): domain Eukaryota; kingdom Metazoa; phylum Chordata; class Mammalia; order Rodentia; family Cricetidae; genus Peromyscus; species Peromyscus melanophrys. The sequence continues at coordinate 26,045 of CABHPR010147892.1, read as the reverse complement.
TAGTCCCTGAGGGATGGCAAGTGTTAATGGGACGAACAAAAATAGGAGTTTGAAAGCATCATGGGTTAGTTTTAAAGAATCGCAGCTCTTCTCCAGAGCTTGAGTCGATGATCTAGAAATGCTTTTGAGGAAGTGGTGTTCGAGGTCACATCAAGGCAGTAACTGGTGAAAGGACAAGATGGGGGAGAATGCAAGAAGGAGCGATTTCAAGAACCCTTGTGTCAGTAGAGGATGTGGCGTGTTATGAACTGGGAGGCCAGTGTGGCTGAGGAACTGAGGATGTGGAAGCACCACCAGGATTTGGGCTACAGTGAGAGTGTCATACTGCTAGAGAGTGGCCCCAGCAGGGGAAAGGATGAGACACTGGGAAATGCCAAGGTTCTTCTTGTTTTCGTGTTTTCATCAAAAGTCTACTTCCATGGCAGCATGGACAGCTTGGAGCTGTGTCCGGCCATCCAGTGAGGTGGGTGCAGTAGTATGGGTGATCATGTGAGTGATGAGGCGTGGGCGCTATGGGGAGGATGGTAGAGAGTCATCATTGAATGATCAAGCACTAGAGAGCAGTCTTTATGAATGGGTTACCATGGTTGGTTGCTGCTTGGGAAGCTGAGACAAATAAGTCACAGTTGTGACAATAAGTAGATGCAGTAAGGCAAGTTCAAAACAAATTACAGTGCAGTGGAAAGTGGACAATGAATAATATGATGTGCCCTGGGGGTTATGGTTTCCTTCTGAAGAGGCAGGTAGGCAGGCTACATGAATTCTGTGGCATTTGAAGCGGTCCTGGCTTGGACAGAGAGAGCGCAATGTGGGTGCAATAAGGGACATAGACAAAGGCACAGAAGCTTGGAGTTCTAGCAGAGCCATATGTACATATGATAGACAGTTGCTGAGAAGTAGGGTAACTTTTTAGGTAAGAGAACCACATCCCGATGACAGTATTAACAATGTGTCAGCAGAGGGCAGCAGAGAGCTGTGGAGAGTGCATCGGTTTGGGGAGGGAAGTGATTTGTTCTTCTGGGTAAAGAATGGCAGTGAAGCCTACCTAAGAAGTCAGAAAACATTTCTCCCCTCAGCTTTCTCTGTACCAGGTATGCTATGCCTCCAGCCCACTCGTGATTGACATCCTTTAACTCATCAAGTTCTCAGAAGGTTCTAGGTAGACATTGTAGTCACCTCCGTTTTGCAGAGGGAGAGACAGGTACAAAAGGTTGTGTGTAGTGGGACCAGGTCTTCAGACTGGAAAGAGTCATGTCACAACCAGGTATTGAGGGTGGCAGTCTGACTCACAGCCCTGCTCCCCAAGCCAGGCTGTGAAGCAACAACTACGTGTTTCTTCGTACACCGCAGGCAGAGTATACAGATGGACATGATTTCAATACCTTGTGTTCATGATTAGCTAGAGTTATGCAGAGCTGAGAACTGAGGGGCATAGCTTATCTCCTCAACAACCAGTGGTCTGTAAAGAAGAACACCTTGAGGACCGTAGGAAACCTGTGTCACTGACCACCTTTGGCCCTTCAAAGACATCAGCTGATCTTCCTGACCAGACAGTATCCCCTCTGTAGATTTGAACTATACCATCATTAAAGAGAGGTAAAATTTATGTTCCCTGAGGTAGGGAGAGATAGTGGCACTTTGGTTATTTCTCTAAGTCTTCTGATCCTATGAATCTTGGCTTAGTTTAAGAGCCCTGCCTTTTTTCAAGACTAACCCCCAAACTAAATAGAATTCACATCAGCTGAAAACTGGCTGGGTTTGCTCTGCACAGATGGGCTCTCTGCTTTTAAAACAGACACAGATTTGTTAGGACCCTTGTAGCCCACACAGAGACTTTGATTTGGCCTCTGTGGTTCTAATTTCACAGCATTGGTGCCCATCAGGGTAAATATGAGGGCAACGGGCAGGGAGCCATTGAGCTATTAATTCTAACTGCTGCTCACCCCTCTGCATTTCATGCTCTGCTAAATGAAGGGTCTGCTGACAAATAGGCAGTTGGTTCAGTAGTTTGGAGTCTATCCACTAGGACCCATTGGAGTTGTATTTGAAGCATTTTGGGGGTGTCACTGGGTCACCAGGTTACTGTGTCTAAGGCCAGCTCCCATGTAGAGCTAGCACAGCAACAGGGTGAGAGCAAGAAGCGCCCTCTGGCACCCCCACCTGCAGCAGGACAAACTGACACTGAATAGAGGATTCCTTTGGTTCAGTTGAACCTGGAGAAGTGATCCAAGAGTTAACTCTTCCTGAGTGCCAGGGTGACCATCTACCAACAGATTAGTCTCTGGAGCTCACAGTTACAAACCAATGCACATACAGATTAATCCACCAGGGTATTTTTAGAACTCCAGGGGGAGGGATGGGATCCGTCTGGAAGCATTCTGAGCTGCTGTGCACTGCCGTCAGGTTAAGTCTGCAAAGGAGAGTGTGTTAGACTCAATTGTCGCAGACCTGCTACAATCAGTTGTCCTGCCCCATACTCCCTGTTGTACATTTTGTCGTATAAGGCTCAGACATCATCCTCCTTTCATTTCTTCTTTTGTAAAATGTGGTTTGTCTCTTTCACCTGGGAAATGGAAAAATCTCCGAATTCCAGTACTTACCTTGGTGAAATAAACTGCATTTGCTCATTAGAACTCCCTTCTCAGGGGAAGTCAGACTCAGGGTTGATCTCTGGTCCAGGAACAGCCTCTTCCCTTCCCAGTGAGCTTTAAGATTCTGGCTGTTGTTTTGTTACCACAGCCTCGGTCGGTCACTCTCTCATTCAGCAGGCCGAATTCATCTCTTTCTTTATGCAGAGATACTGACCATGGAACCAGAAGCTGGGCAAGCTGGAGCTTTCTAGGCATTGAGTAGCTTGGAATATGGGCAGGTTAATTCCTGTATTAGATAGACACCCAAGGGTGGGAATCTCTACTAACTAGATTATAGTAGACTGTAGGATTAGTCACAAGTTTTTTTAAAATACTTTATTAACTCATAAAATTAATTTTTTTGAGAATTAGAATTTCATAAAACGAAAGTTTCATAAAACATATCTTGATCAGACTCACCCTGACTCCTCCCTCTAATTCCTCCCAGATCCACCTGCATGCACACCTTCACCTTCTTCTACCCTTCCCACATTGTATTCTCTTTTGTTTATTTTGTGAATAACTAACTCATGGGGTCTGTTTTGTGCTGACCATATGGTGCAGGGCCATCCTCTGCAGCCTGGTCAACCTACAGGAGACATGCTTGTGAAGAAAACTGACTCTGCCTAGAAGCTGTCATAGCTCCTCAGTTAGGGGTGGGAGTTCTTTAAGTTTCTAGTGAAGGATGTTACAGATAAGATGGACTCTCATCTGTACAATAACTCAAAGGTGGAAAACAAGACTGTCTAAGTAAAATAACAATGTGTACAGTTATATATTGCTCCCCTCCCCAGGGTAAGAAAGGAAAGATGTGCATGTATGGTGTGAATTTCTTTCCTGGTCAACCTTAGACAAAGCAAAGCATCCCCTAGGGGCTTCTGACCTCTCTTATTTCAGCTCCTAAGCCTTGGCTTGTTCGACACCTACTTCCCTCTCAGGAAGTGTTTAGTCACCCCAGACTTAGGATTAGCCTGTAGCAGGTTTGGAACACCAGGTAGAGCAGAGAAGTCTAACAGTGTCTCAGATCAAACAAGCAGTGCTGCTTTGCTGTTGTTCCTTGTTTGGTTGTTAGTGAGGTGTTTAATGATTGTTGAGCGAGCATCTACTCATACCCAATGCTTGTTTTAAATTCCAAGGGGAGAAACACAGATGGTGGAGTGTTTTGGTTGACCTATATAAGGTTTGTAATTTTTTCAATTTAGTTAGCAACATTTAAAAGCTAGAATATTTTCCATAAAAAAGAATCTGGGAGCTGGGGAGATGGCTAGAGGTTAAAAGCACATGTTGCTCCTGCAAAGCACTCTGGTTTGGTTCCCAGCACCCACATAGTAGCTCACAACAGTCAGTCTGTAACTCCTGTTTCAGGGGATCTGACACTCTCTTCTGGCTTCTACTGGTACACGGTATGAATAGGGTACACGTATAAACCTGGAGGCAAACACTCATACACATAAGATAACAAGTAAACCTTTAGAAAAAGAATCTGATTTTTTTTTTAGCCTTACTGTTTAAAGGCTGGAAACTTATCAAATTAAGTTTCATGTGAAACACACACACACACACACACACACACACACACACACACACACACACA